>CAJNOL010004062.1:0-17765 GCA_905250125.1 Rotaria sordida | reverse complement strand
TCTAGCTGCTGGTGTTATAACAAAAGATTGTAAGTTGAATAAGAAAGAAGACATATGTTAATACATAAAGTATATATATATATATTTTTTAGTATCACGTGCCTTACAATTTGTTGAACAATTGCAAGCAGGTTCAGTATGGGTGAATCAATATGGTGCTTTGCAATTTCAAGCTCCATTCGGTGGTTTCAAAGAATCTGGTCATGGACGTGAATTAGGACGATATGGCCTTGCAGAATATTATGAAGTGAAAACAGTTTCAATCAAAACTGACTAAAATTTTATTTTTATTTTATATCAATAAGAATATTTTATGCATGAAATAGTTTTGTCTTTTTGTTCTTCTTTATTTAAAATCATTTTCATTAGACTTCCAATCAATACATAAATTTGGTCATTAATAATTATTTTTTTTTGTTATCTAATAATTTTATACTTCGCAATAGTGTTGTGACGTACATTGTTATATTAATATGTAAGCGAGGTTAAAATCAACATTTTCTTTGTATTTGATTTGGTTATTCTCGAGGTAGTGAGAAAGAAGATAGTGTGTGGCGGGTAAAAAGAAAAAAGAAAGAAAGAAAAAGGGTTGTGTTTGCGCACATGCGAAAGAGAACGAGAAGGCAAAATACGAGCCATGTATATAAATATTTATTTCTCAACCTAAAACAATGATGACAGTGTAATCTCGTCGTTTATGAATCGAAATACATTGATTTCAACTTTTTCACGGTTTTTTTTCTCACATTTTTTCAGATGTCGTCAAGTGATTCACAAGCTCGTAAAGTAGAAATTAAATATACACAAATTTTTATTAACAACGAATGGCATAAAGCAGCGAATGGTAAAACATTTCCAGTTATCAATCCAAGTACAGGAGAAGAAATTTGTCAAGTAGAAGAGGCCACCAGAGTATGAATATATATATAAATGTTTTTTTGCTTTTAGTTTTATATTTATATTTTCCTATTGTTTCTAGGTTGATGTTGATAAAGCAGTTAAAGCTGCTCGTAAAGCTTTTGACATTGAATCACCTTGGCGTAAATACGAGCCCGTTGCACGTGCTAATTTAATGCGAAAATTTGCTACTCTTCTTCGACGTGATGTTGATTATTTATCTGTAAGATTTCTATTTGCAGTCTTTCTTACTCATTAGAGAAATTTATATTTAGAAATTAGAAACTCTTAATAATGGCAAATCAGTAGAAGATAGTAAAGGTGATATTTTGGCATCAGCTGATTGTATCGACTATTGTATGTATATATAATTATTCTATTAGAAAGATAATATATTAAAATTATAGATGCTGGATGGGTTGATAAAATCACTGGTGAAACTATTCCTGGAGGATGTGATCAAATGATTTTTACTCGTCATGAACCAATTGGTGTGTGTGGACAAATCATTCCATGGTCAGTTGAACTTTGTATTCTATAAAAATAACGCATATTTCTTTTATAGGAATTATCCGGTGTGTGTGTTTTGTTCTTCCATAATATCGATATAACTCATTTGACTAAATTTAGATAATGATGATGGCCTGGAAATTCGGTCCAGCATTAGCTTGTGGTAAGTTCAGATATCAGTTTTTTTGTATACTTCCTATTACCAATGTATTACATAGGTAATGTCATCGTTTTGAAACCAGCTGAGCAAACACCACTTACTGCACTCTATTGTGCTTCTCTTATCAAAGAGGTAATTTTATTAATGATATTATTCACAATATAAATCATTTCTGTTCTATAATATTCTAGGCAGGTTTTCCACCAGGTGTTGTTAACGTTGTTCCAGGTAAAATAGATATTGTTATGATAATGATTTAATGATATAATTTAGGTGATGGACCTCAATGTGGCAATGCAATTTCTGTTCATGAAGATATTGATAAAGTAGCTTTTACAGGTTCAGTTGAAGTAAGAATATTTAAGTAAATTATAATAGAAATATTTTATATTCTAATGCAGGTAGGAAAGAAAGTTCAAGAAGCTGCAGCTAAATCAAATCTTAAACGTGTTTCACTTGAACTCGGTAAGTAATATTTAATAGAATTCGTATGAGTTATTTCTCTTTTTTTTTTAATATAGGTGGCAAGTCTCCATTGATTATTTGTGAAGATGCTGATAGTAAATCTTTAAAAAAATTCTTAAATAATTAATTTCTATGTTTTTTTCTTATCTATTAAATAGTCGATTATGCTGTGTCCGTTGCTCATCGAGCTATTTTTACTAATGCTGCACAAAATTGTACTGCTGGATCTCGTACATTTGTTCATTCAAAAATTTATGATGAATTCATTGCTCGAAGTGTTGAACTAGCTAAAAAACGTGTTGTTGGTGATCCATTTGATCCTGATACTGAACAAGGTCCACAGGTATGAAGTGATTATATTCCAACGAAAAAAAAAAACATTAAATTCAATATCATATTATAGATTAATGATAGTCAATTTCAAAAGATTTTAAGTTATATTGAATCTGCTAAAAAAGATGGTGCTAAATTAGAATGTGGTGGTGAACGAGCTGGTAATAAAGGTTATTTTATTAAACCAACAATCTTTAGTGGTGTCAAAGATAACATGAAAATTGCTCGTGAAGAAGTATAATGTGTTTTTTTTTCTTTGTCAAACTTTATAATAATATAATTGTTTAGATCTTTGGTCCTGTAATGTCTGTATTAAAATTTGATTCATATGAAGAAGTTATCAAACGAGCTAACGGTACATCTTTTGGTCTTGGTGCTGGTGTAATTACAAAAGATTGTAAGTGAAGAGAAAAAATGAATGAATTTATAATGATTATTTCTTTTTTGTTTTTTATTTTCTAGTAACACGTGGTCTTACATTTGCTCAACAATTACAAGCTGGATCCGTTTGGGTAAATGATTATGATGCTGTGTGTAATCAAGCACCATTTGGCGGTTTTAAACAATCAGGTCATGGACGTGAATTAGGACGATATGGTCTTGAAGCATATTATGAAGTCAAAACAGTTGTTATCAAACTTGTTTAAGAAGAAAAAATTAGAAATTTCTAATTACGAACAGTTATTTTGATTTTCTAGTTTGATTCTCTTAGATTTAAGATATTCCAACTGTTTTAATAAATTTAAAAAAAATATATTGATCAATTTAGTCAATTTGATATTTGACGTTCAGCAATGTTTGTTTGAACTAATTCAGTGACAGAGATAATTTTTGCATTTTAATAATCACAATCATTGGTTTTGTGCACATGTTAACTTCGAACCATGGATATAATTCATATATATGACATGATCGTAAATGAGTTTCACTTTATAATTAGGAAAAAGATATACAAGTAAAATAGAATACGTAGAAGTAAATTGAATATTGAAGAATGAAAAGTAGAGTCAATCTTTTTTCTGTTGTGTTCAAATCTTAATTATTGATTATATGGAGTGTCTCAAGAATCCATTCGAAACATTTACGTGAATAACTCTTAACTAGTTAAAACAATTTTTATATACAGTGACGGTCAAAACTATTCAACCAGTAGACAGATTTATTTTTAGCTAAAATTGTAGGGTTTTTGTTATAACACAGGCAACACTAATTCGGATACCTATGGGAATTTTTACACCAACCCACATAATTGTTTGGTTTTTTATTAGGCGACAAAGTCATAAAATGCCTTTTTTCATTTTGTTTTTTTTTTTGCGATCTCCACACACGTATTTCAGTATAAAAGTTTTTGTAAGACATATCATTCGAAAGAGCAAATTATTTTCTATATAATGAACTACGTTTTATTGCATTGATTTACAAAGAACGTTCGAACATGAATATTCTCGAGGCCATTTCAAGTCTTTATGGGGGTATTCTTTTTCTATTAATATTCAATTAATTTCGACACATAATACATCATTAAAAAAAAGCATGAAAAACTGCATTAGACTTTTTTTTCTTTAAATGACTATTCGGTGCGATATTGCCTCTAATAATAAATGTCTCTTACGAAAAAAATTATTGACATATTTTTTTCTTGATTGTTATATTGGTATTAGAACTTGAACCAGCATTAACTTGTGGTAAGTTCATACTTCGTGTTAAATCCTACTAATCTTTATGTTTAACTATTAAATAGGCAATGCCGTGATTGTGAAACCAGGTGAACAAACACCACTTGCTGCACTCTATTGTGCTTCTCTTACCAAAGAAGCATTTTTCATCATTTTAAATAAATTCTTGATTCTATTTATTCATGATGTTATAGAATGAATTTGCACCAGGTGTTGACAACATTATACCAGATAAAAAAAAGATAATATTATGATAACGATTTGATGATATGATTTAGGTGATGAATCTAAATATGGCAATATGCAATTCCTGTTCATGAAGATATTGATAAAGTAGTTTGTACAGGTTTAATTGAAGTAAAAATATTAGACTAAAAAAAAAATAAAAAGTAATAATCAATGTTTGACTAAAGATTGGAAAGAAAGTTCTAGAAGCTATAGCTAAATCAAATCTTAAACGTGTAGCTCTTGAAATTGATAAGTAATATTGAATGAAGTTGATCATGAATATTTGAAAAAAAAATAAGGTGCTTGTTTGTTATCGCCCCGCAAAAATTTTTAAAATTTTCAAGATAAAATACGATCATAATGAATAAAACAGCACATCGTTAGTACTAGTCTTCTGGTGGCCAAAATGCGGCGATATCATCTAGAATCGCATCAAACGGGTCACGTCCATTCAGCCTTGAACACCACATATGTTCACATAGATATGAATCGACAAAAGCTCGATTGATCCCTTACCTTTTCCTGTTTTCATCCTTCGGACCTCGCCAAGCTCTTTCGATAGTTTGCGTGTGGGCTCCATTTGTGGATCTACGAAATTGTACTTATGATTGATGGTAAGGTGAGCAAAGCCAGTGGCAGCCAATTCGTTGTAACTGCGCCATTTGTCTATTATAATTGGTGTTCCGGGTTTGACTCGATTGGTGATGTTCGGAAGAAGCGTGGCTGCACTTTTATCTGGAACAGTTTCCATAAAATACTCACCAGTTTCTCGGCAGATTCCACCTAAGACCCATTGCTGCGGTAATACATGTCCAACATGATTCTTTCTTCGACTGAATAGACTTTCGTCGATCTCCACAGTGATATTGATTTCTCCAATCATCATTTGTGTCTGTTGAAGTTTCCAAGCACATACTTCCCTTAAGTAGTTGTTCCAATCCACGACAGTATTTTGATCGATTTGAAGTTCATCTTTTGAAAACTCCACCGATGTCTTTCTTCGAGACCAAGAATAAATGAATAAAATGACTTTTCGAAGAGGAAGTCTCGAACCAACTAACCAATTATTTGTGCGTAAACCTTTATCTTGACGACATCCACTTAAGCAGCATCTCCATCAATCTTTAGCACCCAAGGACAATTTCATTTTGTGGCCATTCTTGCAAAATCTTTGAGCTTGTATTATTCCACGTTGTTGTAAATATTCGACGCTTGAAATCTCACCAGGAATTTGTTCAGACAAACGTAGGAAATTCATGATGAAAATGTGTACAGAATATGATGATCTGTCACGTACTATCTACTAGTCAAGATAAAGCTGATCGTCACACATACATTTTTATTGTTTAACAGACGGATATATATATGTGAGAGGAAAGAACCTACTAGAGAGATCTACATGAACAATATATATAAGATAGAGATAGAAAGGAAAGAAAGAATGCACTTGAATATACTAGAACCATACATACATGCATTCATGCATGATAGCAGAACGAAAGAAGATATAGATGAAATCACATACATGCTGGCATCACAGCAATAATAGAAAGAAAGGAAATATGTACTAGTCATAATACGGGCATGATAGGAATGATAATAAGATGAAAAGATAGAAAGCTAAAGGGTATGATAATATTAAAAAAGTAAAAATAATTTTGCGGGACGATAACAAACAAGTACCAAAAATAATCAAATCAGTATTTTCTGTCTTATTGAAAACTGAATTATACTATTAATATTGCTCAATATGTTATACTGTTAATGATGCATGTTAACAGGCAAAATTTGTCGATTTGTTAATGCAAAAATTTTTGATAACTTTATCACTTGAAGAATTGAATCATTTAAAAAAACAAAGAGCTTGTTTGTAATTCATTTAATCTAAAAATTTAACATTTTATAAAACACTTGAAATTCATTTTATAAATTCTTTGATTGATAATAGTCAATTTCAAATTATGTTGAATCCGATAAAAAAAGATTAAAGCTAAATTAGAATATACTGATGATAAAGCTGATTTTGTTCAACTGTTTCTAATGATGTGAAAAATGATATGGAAAAATTGCTCGTGAATAAGTATTGACTTTGTCCTATTTCGTTTTCTTTGCAAATATCGATTTATGATTTTGCATTGAATGTTTATATTAAAATTTGACTGTTATGAAAAAGTTATTCAACGAACAAATAACACAACATAAGGACTCGTTGCTGATATGATAGTTAAAGACATATTTATTGATGACAATTTTATTTTTCTATTAAAACATGATTTACATATATCGCCAATGAAGACAATTGTTGCTAAACTTATATGAGAAGAAAAACACAAATTTTTAATAATAAATAGTTATTTTAATTTTTCTTTTTTCTTTGTTTTTTTTAAATCTATTTTTTTCCAATATATTGTAAAAATAAATGAAAAGATTATAATAAACCATTGAAATCGATTTTCTATTTTTTTTAAAGCTAAGCAATGCAAATGGAGACGGAATAAAAGGTAATAATTCGTTCTATTGCTTTTCCTACGTTATGTCATTTAATTCGTTCGACGATAGAAACGAAGAAAAAAAAACGTACGTTAATGAAATTCGATGACAGACAGCAATAGTTCATCGAAATTTTGTTCATTCTGTATATGAACATGAATTTTTTCTAGTCTAGAATGAGCAACATTGTCCTTTTTTGACCTTTTCCGTTTATTTTGAACGCATTATATTCAGACGTAAGAGTCAATTTGAAAAAGTGTATAACTAAGAGAGCAAAAAAAAAACAAAGAAAAAGAAAATGCCCCGAGGGATTAGTTGGAGTTTTAATGAAACCGAAGCATTAATTCGTCTTTGGGCTGATTCAACAACTCAAACAGCCTTACGTTTAAATAGTCGAAATCGTTGTATTTATGAAGATATTGCAAATCAATTACAGGCTATTGGAATAACTCGTACAGCTGATCGTAAGTTAAAATATTATGTTTTTTTTATTTCTTATTAAATGAAAATAATACTCTAGAATGTCAAATGCGTATAAAATTATTAAAAAAAATGTATCGACAAACAAATGAAGCTATAAAGCGTGGTGATATTTTTCAACAACGTCCATGTCCATTTTATAATGAAATGCATCGAATTTTTTCTGGTATAGAAGATCTCAATGGATCTTCATTATTATCAAATTCTCAATCTTTATTGATAGATTATGCCAAAGATGACGACGACGAAGAAGAAGAAATTGATGATACTATTGATGATGAAATAAAAAATCTTGAACAAGAAAATGAAAATCATATTCATTTAGAAGATTCAACTAAAGATAAATTAATTCAAGCTATTGATCGATTAATTCAATATCAAAAACAAAATGAAGTAAAGAATAATTTTTTCTTTTTTTTTAGTTTTGAAATTTATATAGATTATTTTTTTGTGTTTGTTTCTTTTTTTTTTGTTCTAGGCTCGTTGGTATAAATATCTTGAACAACAAGCTAATCTTGAATTACAACGTCGACAAGAAGATCGAGCATATCAACTTCAATTAATTCAATTACTTACAAATGTTATTTCAACAAAAACAAATTCATCAACATTTCTTCAACAATTACTTATGAATAATAATAATTCTCAAATAGAAAAAATCTTACCACAACATGATAATAATTCAAATCGAGGAGAAAAACGTAAATCTTCATTAATATCATCCGATGATGAGAAAAAACCAAAAATACGACAATCAATACCATCAAATTTTTATTCACTTCTTGCACAAATACATAATATTAATAATATGGATGATTCAAGTTGATATTTATCGTTATTCATGTTTTTTTCTTGTTATATATTGTATAGGATAATATGTTTTGCTTTTGTAAAAAAAAAAAAAGATGTTTTCATGTAATATCAATAAAATTAATTCATTTTTACAAGAAAAATAGATGATTATCATCGGCAAAATTTCTTGAAGTCAAATAGATGTTTGAAACAATTTGCAAAGTTTTTATTATCTTTAGAATAAGAGTTTGAAGAATTAGTTTTATTTTCATAATTTGAGATCATCAGAATGAATTCAAAGGTAAATCAGTACGATGATTACTATAGAATTCTGTAAATCAATGAAACAGTATTCTATTCGGTAGTAGAAAATGGATATGATTAAATAATATATGTCAAACTTGAACCTGAAGAGCTTAAGATTTACTATATGTCGAAATGCTTTGCAAGCAGTTTTATTTTTTTATATGTTTTTTAAATAAAAAAATTTCGATACTCAATGTGTCATATTTATAGCTATTATCTTATAGTATTCGAATTCTATATTCTTACGACTTTGTTGTCATTCTATATCAAAATTGAAAATTTTCATTTATCTAACGAGAAAAATCCCGCAGCTAATTAATCGCTTTTTGAATCGACCACTATGTGTATTATGTAGATCTTAATAAGCTATGAATACTTTGAAAAGAGTTCGGATTCTTAGCTTATTGGTGTGGAGATACTGCATTTTGACAGTATTTTTCAAATCAATGATGTAGCTCCCCTGTCAGGCACACTAGAAGAATTGATTTCTGAATGCCGACTTGAAACTTTGCATGAAGATTGGCCTTTATAAAAATAGGTTATTGTGAAAGTTTCAGGTCCTCTAATTTACTCAAGGGGAATCGGCGGATTCCCGAGATTTCGAATCCCATGGAAATCCCGGGAATCCCGAGAATCCTATGGAAACTCCAAGAATACTTGAACTAGATGTCTGAATAACACTGAAATTATAACTCATGCTCAAGCATACCAAGTATCAATTCATTCACTTAATATTTTGAAACCTATTCCTTTAAAAGAACCATGTAGAGGTATAGGAGATAAGGATGTGGGTATGAATGTTTCGTGGGGATGGGAAGAAAACGTAGATCCACACCCTCATCAATATCGTTGACTGAACATTCTGGGCTATAGAAGCGACTGTTTTCTAACGGAATAGCGGTAGCCAAATTATGACATCTAGTATGATTATTTATACAGCTCATATAGGTGAGAAATCTCAAACGCTTTGCATAATGACGTTCATATTGATTCATAGAAGGTAGAATCGGACTACAACTTTAAATTCCGCATAAAATATGTAGATATAATTGAAATAAGGAGCTAACTCCGTAGCCGAACTTGCGGTCTTTTCATTTTATCCAATATTAGTAAATCGTAGTCTCGAGGTCAAGACTATTCTTCCTACATTGATCAATAATGATCTATCCGTTAATATTAATACAAAAATCAAACATAAGTAAATAATCTATCGACTTTTTACTGAATGATAGGAATTATATACTAATCGATTAGCTTATATTAGTTCACCATCCAGCTCATTTAATAAAATAGATATGATTAATGAGGAAACGTAACAAGTTAGTTCTAATTGATTTTACTCTGATTTTGGCTGCTCTTTCATGGACAATGGAAAATGAAACAGAAGAGTTTCTTGTGTCCCTAGTATTGGTTTATATCTGATGAGAAAATTTATCTAGACTTAATGATGACTAGGTTAGTTTTTTTCTATGGAAGAATAAATATTACCCGAGTTTCACAATTCAAGGAAAACTTGGAGGTACCAATTAAGTTTTCGAGAAAAAGGCAGACCGATAGAAAACACAAAGAATAGAAGTGCGAAACTCAATGAGGTTCTTGAATATTCGAGCAAAGCTCAGGCAATCCAGTACATGTGAGATCTATTTTGTTTCCCTTTCAAATCCAGTGAGTTGAACTTTTCATTAAAGTTTTCAAAAATATCACAAAAGACAAGAAAAAGACGGCTTCGAAGCAATCAGTTTCAAAATTATCTCATGATCTTCTCCTTTATGATCATTTGAAAAAGACTATTTATCAAGTTTATAATCTAGACTATAATCTTCTTTTCAGATTTGATGGTAATGTTGCTTGAAATAAAACAAGAGAATCTTCGATAAAACAAGATAGATCATTTGTGCGAGTCTAATGTGAAAAAGAATCCGTACTGTCTAATCTGATAAAAATAATTACAATTCATTGGATCAAGACTCAAGCTAGTAGTTCAAATCTTATGTCGCTTTTTTTATCCAAATCAGAGAAATATACAGTGGGGACCAATTGAAATTCTCCTTACTGCTTTTTTTTGTTACTATACTTCTTTTACTTTTTAATCTACTATATATAGCGAAGAAGCCCGGAACGTATTGCATCTTTTGGTATATTTATGTTGAATATTAAATGCAGTTAAAAGTATAAAAAATGTATTAAAAAAAGTGACATTTTTCTTTTTACTATGGGGTATCCATAATGTTGTAATATTTTTTATTTCGCAAATATCTTTGTTTAGATGAATGATAACATCTTGAATTGTTTTTGAAAAGATGCGCTGCGAAAAGCTCTATAAAACCTGTATGATTGAATTCTATTTCACCTATTCTAATGGGTTTTCTTATACTCACAATGAACAACCTACATGACAATCTCACTTCCCATAGTATTGAAAAATGTTTGAAAGACTTTTTTGTTTTGCATATATCTTGACTCGCATGGACTTTTGGCCGGACATTAGTTAATAGTTTGTTCCTCATTTGATAATTACATCAATATAACAAGAATAAATCTCTTTGTTTTCTCAAGTCAATAATATGTATCTTAAAAGTTTACCTCAAAAAAAAAAAACCTTAAATTTCATCATAATTAATTTTCCCAGCCTATAAACAAATCATTTTAATCAGCGTTCATTTGTTAAGAAACAAAAAAAAACGTTTCTTTTGTTGTTTTTTCGTGCATTAAAAAAATTCATGTCAAACGTACAACAATAGGGGAGAAAAAAAACGAAGAAAAGAGAAAAACAATAACAGAAATATGCCAATGGACAGATATTTTGTTCTTTGGCATAAAAAAAAACAATGACAAGAATACTAATAATAAAAAATAAGCAGACCAAAGTAAAAAGAAAGAAAAAAAACAATATATTCTATTCTATCATATACATGATAATTCTAAGTACGTATGAATTATTATTTTATTTTTAATAAAAATTCCTTACATATATTTGCATATGTGTATTCAAAAAACAAGCAAACAGTTATTATTACGAATAATAAAGACAAGTACATAGAAAGAAAAAATAATAATAATAACATATTTACTTTTTAGCAAACAGAAAAAAAAATAAGGCCTATAGATTAGTCTATAAAGAGCAAAAAGACACTTTGTTTTGTTTCACTACTGTTATTGAGAAGTTGTATAATCACCTAAATCATGTTCATTTTGATAGAAGAGTGCTAAGCGCTCTTGTATTGCTTCTGGTTGATGTGGTTGTCGTCGATCAAATGAATAAGATTTACCTTGTGCATCAATAAATATTTGTCCATCAGGAGCATCATCACGTATAATCATTACACTATCATCACTAAATACTACACGAAAAGTTCGATTTGAATATTCAGTTATTGATTTTCGAGTTAATGGCATTTTATTTGTACCAATTACTTGTTGTGTTGTTATCATTGTTGTTCCATCATTTGTTATTGAATTAAGTGATGCTGTTGATGCACACATATTATTATTGATATTTGTTGATGATGGACGATTAGAGAAAGATGAACTAGATAATGTATCTGGTGTATAAAATGATGAAGGATGTACTGATTGTGAACGAGATTGATTTGCTGTTTGTATAGACGATTTAGGTTTATAAGTTACTTGATAATGATGATAATCAGACATACGTGATGCTGATGATGATATAGAAAAGATATTAGAAGGATTTTTTACTTTTCTAATATCATTTTCAGATGCAAATTCCAGTCGAGTAGATAATATTGGCGAAGGTGTATCAATGGATGATGAAGGTACTACATTAGGTTCATTGATTGTTGATGATGAACCACCAAGTCTACTTAAAGGTGTCCGACTAACAGAACTTGGAGTATCTATGTACAAGAAATATTCATGTGCGTTGTTCAAAAAAAAACAAAAACAAATGTGATATTTTAGGTTGTGAAAATAATTCTATTCTATACACCGTTTATCTATTAGCGAAATCTCTGAAGCAGTTAAAAAGTATTTCTTTCGTTAGACTATACTCTCAAACTATTCCTGAACTTTATCTCATTAACATAAAAGCTTCATCAAATCATAGCATATTTAAGTTATCATAGTCTTAACTAATAATCAATAGATGACTTCTATTATGAATATTTCTAATAAAAAACAATTTTTTACTTGGTCTATTTAAATCTGGTTGTATATTTTTTTTTCCAAATTGAACAGGAAAAACTTGAATTGATGAAAAATTTCTTTGACTTTCTTCAAGAATTTTATCTTTTGATAAACAAAATTTATAACACTACAGAAAATAAATAATAATTAAAAAAAAACAAAGACTAAAAAAAAAATATTTACCAGAATTGCATTATCAATCATTTGACGTATTTCTGGGCTAAAATGTTCAATAGCAGATATATTTGGTGTTGTAATACGATCATATTCTAGTAATGATTCTGATTTATCATTATTATTTATAATTTTTATTTTTAATGAATCATCAGATTTACAATGTTCTCGAAATATTGTTATTTTAACACCGCATAAAAAAACAGCTTCAAAATCTACACCTGTTTCCATTAATGAACATTTAGCATAAGGTGTATAAAGTATTATTTTAGGGCTACGTGAACGAACTAATGTAACAAATCTTAAAACAAAAAAAAAAGCGCAATGATATTTGATTTTTCTCTTTTTTCAAAAAAAAAATTTTACTTATAAGCATATTGATATTTTTTCCAATATTCCGATGGTAATCTATCAAAATGATATTGTTGATAAGCATTTTTATCACGTGGTATTGGTGGTGGATGATCCTTTGCTGGTGAACCATGACGACTATTTGGTATATATGTTATTATATGTAAACCATCGGGTGATACACGAAATACATCAACTATACGACGTTTTGTACTTTTTGTACGTATACTTTCAAGTACAACTTCACCATTATCCATAATATTCATCTAACATAAATTTTTTTTTATTAAAAAAAACAAAGAAAATGAATAATTAAACTTACTATTAATGTTTTTGTTGCTTGACGATGTGGTTTTAATCGTTGTGTATTTAATGGTGAAAGTTTTTCACGTATTTGTTCCGCATTTATATTAAAACCTTGTTCAGATTGTGTTATTAATGCATGTTGATTTGATTCAGATGATGATAATCTATGATGTCCCATTGTTAAGGGATTATTATTTGATACATAATGATTATTACTATTATCAATTGATACTTTTGGACTTGATTCAGATTTTGCACTACAATCAATAGAAGTTTTTGGTTCAGATTGTGCAACACCACTATCTTGAGATCGAACTGATGATGTTGCACTTGTAGGACGAGGATCATTTAAAGTTATTGTTCCATTATAACTATTATCAATATATCTTGAAGATATATCCAAAGATGGACTAAAAGAAAATATAAATGAATTTCTTCTTCTTTTTTTTCTTTATTGTATTAATTCGTTTATATAAATACCTTTGTCCAATATAAGTTGGTTGTTGTTGTGCAGAATGTTTAACATAATATTCATATGTTTTATTTCGAGCTGGTGTACTTTTATATATTGGTTCATTATGTTGTAATGTTGGTGGAGAAGATATTGGATTTGGTCTGAGAAAGAGAAGAAAAAAATGTAAAAGAATGTATTTGATGAATAAAATATGACACAAAAAAAAACAGTATTTGTTTAATTATAGAAAATTATTCAAACAATCATTTTTATTAGAAAAAGTTTGAATATTACGGAAATCATCAGAATGCTTTTTATAATTGTATTTAAAAGTCGATCATGACGTTATAAACATTAATCATTGACAGTATTAAGTAAACGCATTTCTATTAGAAATTTATGATGAAACACTGTATCAAAGAGTTTGTAACAATTATGAAATAGTCCACAATCCTTTAAACTTTTGAAAGGAAGGAGAGCAACAAGTGTAAAACACTGCAGATCGACATTCTTCGTAAACTTTATTGTAGAAATTAACGATCTTTCAAATACTATGAAAAGATCGGGAGAAAGGAACAGGAAATTTCTTACGTAATTCACGCTGCTTATTTGTATTGCTTTTCATTAAGGATAATGAAAGTCAAAATTTACAGGAAGACAAAAAACCAATTCAATACTCAATAAGTTTTGATAAGTCTAAATTTTTCTCATAAAATACTGTTCAATCAAATATAGACGTAAACGTTCTAATTTCTCATACTTGAACAATATTTTCAAAGCCTTTGACAAACAAAGAATCTTGAGAAAAGGAACCGAGTGTCATTAAGTAAGAGAGGAAAATGATAATTTCGAATTGTACCAAACCCTTCTCTGGTGAAAAAAAGATTAAAAACTATTACAATTTCACTTTCTTTTTCTGTATTGAATAAAAAAATATGTCTGTTCTTCTTTGCTCGTCTTTTTTTTGTTATTCATTAGACCGCTACTACACATTTAGTTTTTGGTTCTTTTAACTAAACAGAAACGAAAAATTTTCAATTATTTAAATCGAAGGCACATTCTCAACGTTTATCATCATAATTAATTCTATTAGCTGTCTAGAAGAAGTATATTCCTTCGTCTTTTCGTGCTATTATTAATTAGTCCAATTTATTAAAGTTACCTATGTGCAAAACTTGTCCGGAAAAATTGTTTTTAACACGTTTCCTATTTTATTCTAATCAATATATAGAATATATACCGAGTTTTTATTTATACGAGCAATTTCAAAAGTATCCTTTAAAGCTATCACCTTTAATGGAAATACAAAAATTTACCCTTTCCTCCTATATGTATAAAGACATTATGCAACGATTTGTTTTTAATTACTTCAATTTCTTGAAATTGATTCATCTCTTCTAAACTACTGATAATCAAGCTTATCGGTCAGCGAGAAGCGAACTATCTTTCAGTAATGTACTCATCCCGTATACTGCTAGACAATCACTTTTTTTTATTCTATATAATCCGGTGCAGAAAGCTTTGAAGCATATCAAGGTTATCTTGTTGATCGATCGTTAGATCATCAAAAAAAAAAAAATCACTCAACAATCAATTTGCTTCATATGACACATCACACGGTAAGTTTTGGTGAGTATATTACAACTTTAAAGCAACACACGGATCATTTCGAATTCAAATACAACAGTTGTGTTTCTTAATCAATACAGAAGGTGAGCGTGTATAATAACATTCAAGAAAATTGAAGCAATTAAAAAAATAAATGTTGTGTAATGCCTTTATAACATATAGAAAAAAAAGGACTAAATTTTTGTATTTTCGTTAGAAATGATAGATTCCAAGCATGCTTTTGATAAAGTTGAATTAAATAGTAAAGATATACGAAAAAAAAACTTTGGGGACATATTGTATATTAATTATATATATATTGAAAGAGTTATACTAATTTTAATATTTATTATATCCTATACAATTATACTTAAAGAGTTGTGTAATAAACAAATGATAGACTTCAAGGGTATAGAAAAATACTTATATATCATGAATGTACAATCTTCATTTAGATGTTAACTATTGAATAGATTTAATTAAGAAAAAAATAATAACAGATTCTAATTGATTATTTATAGATATAGCATTGATCAATATGAGAATACTATATATAACATAAATAAAATTATTCCTTATATTTTTATACTTACGAATATAAATGAGTAGAATAGATTCCTTTTGATATTGATGTACAGTTCGATTCAGTACTAGTTGTTGAACGTTGTTGTCCAATATTTTCAGCAAAACCACTATCGTGAGAGCGATCAACGGCTGGACCCCACTAAAATATATATACATATATATGTTAGACAATAAATGAAATGAAATATATAAATTACTAATGCAAATTTATAATTATTTGATTGTGATGAACGTGAAAAATCTTTCGAAAAAAAAGGATGATTACAAATTTCTACAAATCAAAAATGAAAGAAATTAATTTATTTTTCTTATCAAAAAAAATAATAATTCAAACCTATTATATTCGGTCGTGATGCAGCTAATTTTCTTAATGTACTATTCACAAGATGTTGAACTTCTTCACTAAATGTTGTTGGTAATTCATATTTTTCATGTGTTACTTTACTTAATGTTCCATGAACAGCTGAAAAATTATATTAATAAAATAAAAATGAAAATTATTATTTTTTTTTTCTAATTTACTATCTGTATCAAATGGTGGTTGTCCAGTTAATAGAGTTGCAATAAGAATTCCTAATGACCATACATCTGTTGCAAAACTATGTGGAGCACGACTTGCAATTTCTCTAAAAACAAAAATAAATTTCATATTCTTTCTTTTTTTTTTGTTGTTGTTCTTTATGAAAAATTTTCATATTTACGGAGATATATAATTTGGTGTACCACATATTGTTTCATTAGTTTGTTCACATGTTAATGGTATTTTTTTTGCTAAACCAAAATCAGCTATTTTCTATAGACAAAAAATATTGATAATTAAATTATTGTTTAAAGCAAAGAAAAAAAAAAGATAATTAAATTTACCACTTCGAATGTTTCATTTAAAAGTAAATTTGAAAGTTTTATATCTCGATGTATAATTCCATGATTATGTAAATAAACAAGACCATCAACAACTTGTTTAACAATCGTTTGTGCTACATAAAACAAATTTTTTTTTTGAATAAACTGAAACAGTAAAAGAAAAAAAAAAGTTATGTTTTTTTTTCACGTACTCTCAGATTCACAAAGTGTCTTTTTTTCTTTTAAATAATGTTCCAAATCACCATGAGAACAAAGTTCAAGGATTAAATAAACATATTTATCATCCTCAAAACAATTTAATAATTCAACTATATTACGATGTTTAACTTGATGATGAATTGTTACTTCAGCCTTTAATCTTTCAGACATTGATGTTGACCGTGAACTAGGTAATAAATGACGATGATTACCATAGGATGGATGATTATGTATATTTTCTGGTTCAAGTTTTTTTCTATCAATCTATTTAGATTTAAATTAATTTAATAAAAGTTTATCTGAGAAGAATAAACAAAAGAAATATAATATATATATATTATTTACCTTTTTACAAGCTACACGAAGACCATCAGCTTTTCGACGTGCTTCATAAACTATAGCAAAACCACCTTTACCAAGTTCTCGAGATAATTCATAATGCTAAAAATAATAAAACAAAATTAATTATAATTTCTTGTTGATTTTATCACCCACATTTATTGTTTCGTCTAACCACATTGCGTACGAAAATTTTTTCAGGCGTAAGAAAAAAAACAATTCCAGAAGGATTAATGTACTAATGTTAAAAGTGTTGCTTTTTGTACTACGTAGAGTAAAATTCAGTACAAATGAAAATTCTTTTTTTTTCTTTATGTCTCTCACATAGAAACAAATCAAAACACATACATTGTATTATTTTTTTTTCTTTTTTTAAAACAAATGTATAATGTCAATTTTACTG
>CAJNOL010004061.1:0-17766 GCA_905250125.1 Rotaria sordida | reverse complement strand
TCGTGAGTGGCCGACCGGAGGGAGACCGACGAACGACTAGACGTTGATTTAGAAGGCTTATCGTAACTATAATAAGTGAAAGCTGAGGCACCTTCAGAAATTGTCAAATGATCTGATTCTTGAACCAAAATAATTCCTTATTAGACATTTGACGTAATATAGTCTATCCAGTAAAGGATTTGTGAATGCTAGCAGGGCGTTATTTGCTTGTTGTGTTGTAAGCAAATATAGATGTAGTTGTGCCGTCCTAAAGGTTTCAAGAAGCTGTGCAGAAAACTATAATTTTGAAAAAAATATGTTTTTTTCAAGTTATTCTGATTTGGGGTGGTCGCCACTTGGTCATGCTACTGAACTCGCCGAACAAACGGAAACAACTAAACGACATCTAATTTCGTTTTCTTAAAGAAACAGTCATATTGAAATACATATCCCACTTAAAAAGCCATAAATGTTTCTCTCTCCGTTTTATTCAGAAAAGTCAGAGTTCAGGATAAGAAAATATGACATCCCAAACAACTGAATATGATCATATATCTGTATTAAGCTTGATTAGACTTAGTCAAGGATAAGCAACTGAAATTCGAGGTCTGCTTCTGATGATGGTACAACATTTAAATGACTAGCGAATTATTTAAGGGTGCTCGCTCTAGAGAAATCTAGTGTTGAAAGGCGGCTAATATTTTTCAAAACATCTGTTTTTTGATTCTTCAACTATATTAAGGTTCCTCTACCCAGATTATTTTCAAAACGATAGAATTCGAGAATGTTCTTTATCACAACTAATTTAAACTCTTTAAATTTGATGAGTTTTTTCAAAAAAACAAGTAACGCGACGCAAACGTCGCTAACCCTCTACTGAAAGGATGTGATTTCCTTGAACATATGGCACTGATGAAGAAGAAGACCACAGAACTAGTGTGCTGCTATGCATCTATAAAAAGATAAATAGTTCTCGTCACCGTGGCCCGCTTGCTAATTGATTGGATTTGATTTAACCATCGTGGGGTGTGAATGTGAAGTGTGGGTGTGGAGTGTGGGGTGTGGATGTAGAGTGTGGATGTAGAGTGTGGGTGCGGGGTGTGGGGTGTGGGTGTGGGCGTATGTCTTCACTTCATCCATACTCAGACATATCCCCCACCCACCCACCCACCCATACCCCACGATGGTTAAATCAAATCCAATCAATTAGCAAGCGAGCCATGGTGACGAGAACTATTTATCTTTTTATAGATGCATAGCAGCACATTAGTTCTGTGGTCTTCTTCGTGAGTACCATATCTTCAAGGAAATCACATCCTTTCAGTAGAGGGTTAGCGGCGTTTGCGTCGCGTTACTTGTGTTATGATGTTAAATCACGTTGGAACAGTACATTTTGTATAAATACTGTCTTTCTATAGAAATCAGAACTCTCAAAATTCTTTCTGACAGAATTGGGGCAGAAATCATTATTGCAACTTTATAATTAAAATGCGCAAAAGTAAATATTTTTTAAATTGTACCAAAATGAATAAAGTTATCGTCAGTTAATTTTCACCATTAAATAGAGCATACTGAATACTGTCTCTCTATAGAAATCAGAACTCTGAGAATGCTTTCTGAAAGAATTGGGGCAGAAATCATTATAGCAACTGCATAATTAAAATGCGCAATAGTGAATATTTTTCAAATTCTACTAAAATGAATTAAGCAATCGTCAGTTAGTTTTCACCATTCGATAGAGCGTACTGAATACTACTTTTCTATAGAAATCAAAAGTCTGAGAATGCTTTCTGAAAGAATTGGGGCGGAAATCATTGTTGCAACGTCATAATTAAAATGTGCAATAGTGAATATTTTTTAAATTGTACCAAAATGAATGAAGTTATCGTCAGTTACTTTTCACCATTACATAGAGCATACTGAATACTACTTTTCTATAGAAATCAGAAGTCTGAGAATGCTTTCTGAAAGAATTGGGGCAGAAAGCATTATTGCAACCTTATAATTAAAATGCGCAAAAAGTGAATATTTCTCAAATTGTAATAAAATGAATTAGGTTATCGTCAGTTACTTTTCACCATTACATAGAGCATACTGAATACTACCTTTCTATAGAAATCAGAACTCTCAAAATTCTTTCTGAAAGAATTGGGGCGGAAATCATTGTTGCAACGTCATAATTAAAATGCGCAATAGTGAATATTTTTCAAATTCTACTGAAATGAATGAAGTTATCGTCAGTTAGTTTTCACCATTGGATAGAGCATACTGAGTACTACTTTTCTATAGAAATCAGAACTCTGAGAATGCTTTCTGAAAGAATTGGGAGAGAAATCATTATTGCAACTCAATAATTAAAATGCGCAATAGTGAATATTTTTCAAATTGTACTAAAATAAATTAAGTTATCGTCAGTTAGTTTTCACCATTGGATAGAGCATACTGAATACTACTTCTCTATACAAATCAGAACTCTAAGAATGCTTTCTGAAACAGTTGGGGCTGAAATCATTATTGCAACTTTATAATTAAAATGCGTAAAAGTAAATATTTTTCAAATTTTACCGAAATGAATTAAGTTATCGTCAGTTAGTTTTCACCATTGCATTGAGCATACTGAATAGTACCTTTCTGTAGAAATCAGAACTCTGCGAATGCTTTCTGAAAGAATTGGGGCAGAAGTCATTATTGCAACTGCATAATTAAAATGCGCAGAAGTGAATATTTTTCAAATTCTACCGAAATTAATTAAGTTATCGTCAATTAGTTTTCCCCATTACATAGAGCATACTGAGTACTACTTTTCTATAGAAATCAGAAGTCTGACAATGCTTTCTGAAAGAATTGGGGCAGAAATCATTATTGCAACCTTATAATTCAAATGCGCAAAAGTGAATATTTTTCAAATCGTACTAAAATGAATTAAGTTATTGTCAGTTACTTTTCACCATTGGAAAGAGCATAGTGTATACTACGTTTCTATAGAAATCAGAACTCTTAAAATCCTTTCTGAACGAATTCGGGCGGAAATCATTGTTGTAACTTCATAATTTAAATGCGCAATAGTGAATATTTTTCAAATTGTAAACAAATGAATTAACTTATCGTGAGTTAATTTTCACCATTGGATAGAGCATAGTAAATACTACTTTTCTATGGAAATCAGAACTCTGAGAATGCTTTCTGAAAGAATTGGGAGAGAAATCATTATTGCAACTTCGTAATTGAAATGCGCAAAAGTGAATATTTTTCAAATTCTACCGAAATCAATTAAGTTATCGTGAGTTAGTTTTCACCATTGGATAGAGCAGACTGAATACTACTTTTCTATAGAAATCAGAACTCTCAAAATTCTTTCTGAAAGAATTGGGGTGGAAATCATTATTGCAACTCCATAATTTAAATGCGCATTAGTGAATATTTTTCAAATTCTACCGAAATGAATTAAGTTATCGTCAGTTAGTTTTCACCATCGCATTGAGCATACTGAATACTACGTTTCTATAGAAATCAGAGCTCTGAGAATGCTTTCTGAAACAGTTGGGGCTGAAATCATTATTGCAACTTTATAATTAAAATGCGTAAAAGTAAATATTTTTCAAGTTTTACCGAAATGAATTAACTTATCGTGAGTTAGTTTTCACCATTGGATAGAGCATACTGAATACTACTTTTCTATAGAAATCAGAACTCTGAGAAGGCTTTCTGAAAGAATTGGGACAGAAACTATTTTTGCAACTCCATAATTAAAATGCGTAAAAGTGAATATTTTTCAAATTGTACTAAAATGAATTATGTTATCGTCAGTTAGTTTTCACGATTACATAGAGCATACTGAATACTATTTTTCTATAGCAATCAGAACTCTGAGAATGCTTTCTGAAAGAAATGGGACAGAAATCATTATTGCAACTTCGTAATTAAAATGCGCAATAGTGAATATTTTTGAAATTGTAAACAAATGAATTAAGATATCGTCAGTTTGTTTTCACCATTGGATAGAGCATACTGAATACTATTTTTCTATAGAAATCAGAACTCTGAGAATCCTTTCTGAAAGAATTGGGAGAGAAATCATTATTGCAACTTCGTAATTAAAATGCGCAAAAGTGAATATTTTTGGAAATTGTAAACAAATGAATTAACTTATCGTCAGCTTGTTTTCACTATTGGATAGAGCATACTAAATACTACCTTTCTATACAAATCAGAAGTCTGAGAATGCTTTCTCAAAGAATTGGGACAGAAATCATTATTGCAACTTCGTAATGAAAATGCGCAAAAGTGATTTTTTTTCAAATTGTAAACAAATGAATGAAGTTATCGTCAGTTAGTTTTCACCATTGGATAGAGCAGACTGAATACTACTTTTCTATAGAAATCAGAACTCTCCAAAATTCTTTCTGAAAGAATTGGGGCGGAAATCATTGTTGCAACTTGATAATTAAAATGCGCAATAGTGAATATTTTTGAAATTGTAAACAAATGAATTGACTTATCGTGAGTTAGTTTTCACCATTGGATAGAGCATACTGAATACTATTTTTCTATAGAAATCAGAACTCTGAGAATGCTTTCTGAAAGAATTGGGAGAGAAATCATTTTTGCAACTTCGTAATTAAAATGCGCAAAAGTGAATATTTTTCAAATTGTAAACAAATGAATTAAGTTATCTTCAGTTAGTTTTCACCATTGAATAGAGCGGACTGAATACTACTTTTCTATAGAAATCAGAACTCTCAAAATTCTTTCTGAAAGAATTGGGGCGGAAATCATTGTTGCAACTTGATAATTCAAATGGGCAATAGTGAATATTTTTGAAATTGTAAACAAATGAATTAACTTATAGTGAGTTAGTTTTCACCATTGGATAGAGCATACTGAATACTACTTTTCTATAGAAATCAGAACTCTGAGAAGGCTTTCTGAAAGAATTGGGGCAGAAATTATTGGTGATACTTTAGTAGTACAATGCGGGAAAGCGATTAGGTTTCCAGTTGTAAGAAGCGGACTTAAGTTGTGGTTAGTTAGTTTTCACCATTGGATAGAGCATACTGAATACTAGGTGGTAGAGAAATTAAATGAGTTGGTATGCTTCCTTGGGGAGTTGTGGCGGAAATGATTATTCGAGCTGCAGGAGCGGACGGGAGAACTGCATATTATGCAGCTTGTGACGAAGTGTATTTTGTCGTTCTCAGGTAGTTTTCGCCGTTGTGTGGAGCACGTTTAATTGAATGGGGTACGGAAATGAGAACACTTGGGACGCTGCGTAATGGTATTGGTGCATGAGTTAGTAGAATGGTGTGGTAGTTTCGGGTACATGGTAATTGTATGGTGTCATAAAACAGGGAGGAAATAGAAAGGATGAAGACGGGATAGTTATGTGGAATAGAAGCTGAATGGTATCTGATTTCTTTTGTGTGGGAGCAGTTTCGTTTTCAGGTAAAGGTTTCGAAAACATATTAGGAATTGGTGCAGCTTGTGTCGGATTAACTTTAGAGGAGTAGTAGGTTTGGTATCTGCCTAGATGTGGTCGTAGTCTATCTAAGTAGTAAGTAGAGAGTTGTCGAGTTCTTAGTTAGAATCAGCGTGAAATTTTTTGCCTTATGTAAAGGTGGAGTTGTGTGAGTGTTGTTTTGTGAAATTTTCTGGAATTGAACAAAAAAAGTAAGTACAGATATGTAAAAAGTTTTTCCGAGATGTTTTGTCTTTGGCTTTCGTTTGTATTTTTTTTCAGTCAGGGTGAACTGTTTCTAATATGACAAGCTGATTTATAGAGTGTGTCATTTATTTATGAAAATTTATATCCTTAATAATAATGATTATCGTTATTTTGCAATTTTCGATTTTTATGATTGTTGTTTTGAAGTTGTTGATATTAGAGTGGCTGTTTGAAAATTCAGCAATTGAATAATATCTTGAAGAAAGTATGCTCGAACATTAATTGTGCTTCCTTTGATTTTTATTATCGCTGAATCAAAAAAAGTGTTAATAGTATAAAGTTGCATCAATTATTGATAAACTATTACAAAAAATAAATAAAGCATTCTGTATGTTAAATAGTTTAACATGCTGAGCATTAGAATACTGAACGCTACATGGGTTGCAAAATCGGGTCCGAAATTTGGAGGGGAAGCAATGTCTGGAAAAAGCCGTATTGCATACCCCCACCCCGATTAGCCTTTGGATCGGTTCTGAAGCCGAGGCGGTAATGAGAAATGTGACCATAGCCAGTACAGAACGTCCAAGCGATGTACAAACTGTGACAGATAAGTTGCCCGCAGAGGGATCCTCCGCAACTTAGGGAGCCCTTACTGAAACTTAGTGGAGTGTCTGGCCTATTTCCAAAATCTGGGGTATTACTAATTTATGCTAACACCACAAACGCCCAACTTTGTAAAAACGCATATGGGTCATCTTCACTAACACCCACAACGTGGAGAGTTATGTACACAAACACACACAAACACCCACAAACAGCCACTTTGTCCGACTCCTAGAAAAAATAAACCGTCAACAAAGACAAAAAAATGACCCCCTTCAACACTAACACCAAAAATCTCACTTATAGTCCACACAAGCACCCCAAGTTGTATTCACTAACACCCACAGAACTCAATGATCTATATTCTGACCCGAATAAGTGCTATCCTGGAATAACTTTTTCTTATAAACTTTTCTCTGGAAATATCTCTTAATACAAAGAAAATTGAATTTTACTAATTGGGTGTTACTAATATATGCTTATAGCATTAATACCCAACTTTGTAAAAGCGCATATGAATCATCTTCACTAATACCTACATCTTGGTGAGTTATGTTCGCAAACACCCGCAAACATCGACATTGTCCCATTTCCAGAAAAAATAAACCGCCAACACAGACCAAAAAATGACTCTCCTAAACACTACCACCTAGGATCGCTCTTATTGTCAACCCAAACACCCCAAGTTCTCTTGATAAACACCTACAGAACTCTATAACCCACATTCTGATACGAATATCTACTATCCCCGAGGGTGTGGGCGTAGATGTGAGTGTGGGATTGGTGAGAATCTTGAACAAAAGAAGACACCCACACTCACATCGTCGGGGATAGTAGATATTCGCATCAGAATGTAGATTATAGAGTTCTGTGGGTGTTTATCAAGATAACTTCGGGTGTTTGGGTTGACAATAAGAGCGATCCTAGGTGGTAGTGTTGAGGAGAGTCATTTTTTGCTCTGTGTTGGCGGTTTATTTTTTCTGGAAATGGGACAATGTCGATGTTTGCGGGTGTTTGCGAACATAACTCACCAAGATGTGGGTATTAGTGAAGATGATTCATATGCGTTTTTACAAAGTTGGGTATTTATGCTATAAGCATATATTAGTAATACTCAATTGGTAAAATCCAATTTTCTTTATATTAAGAGATATTTCCAGAGAAAAGTTCATCAGAAAAAGTTATTCAGGGATAGCACTTATTCAGGTCAGAATATAGATTATTGAGTTCTGTGGGTGTTAGTGAATACAACTTGGGGTGCTTGTGTGGACTATAAGTGAGATTTTGGGTGTTAGTGTTGAAGGGAGTCATTTTTTTGTCTTTGTTGACGGTTTATTTTTTCTAGGAGTCGGACAAAGTGGGTGTTTGTGTACATAACTCTCCAAGTTGTGGATGTTAGTGAAGATGACCCATATGCGTTTTTACAAAGTTGGGTGTTTGTGGTGTTAGCATAAATTAGTAATACCCCAAAATCTTGATGGCACCTAGGCGTAACCAGAGTAATTGTCTCGCACCGCGCTGGTTACGAGTAGTGTGGTCATCTCCGAAGTTAAAAGTTTAAGTGAAAAGGTGGCCAAACTCTAGATTCACTGTGAAGCCGATACCCAAGCTAATGCCAATAAGTGCAACCCAACTTAAGCGCACAGAAGCACCAATCTGTGAAAATGCCGGGATGAATACAAGACTGAGAATGAAGCCAGAATGAATCGTGGGACCGAGTCTGAAATTTGAATGAGAAGTGGAGCCTGGCAGATTTCACATTAAACATAGGCTGCGTGATAGGTCTTAGGATCAAGATTGAAGCCGATAATGTAACTGGTGACGTGACTGCAAATTTAGGGAGCGTCTGAATCCAACGGCTCACTGAAATAGATAGCAGGGCGATAACTTGAACTGCAGCGTAGACAAAAACCAGAACTGGAATAGAAATCGTAATTTGAACAAAAATAGTCATGGCGATGGGAACACGAATGAAGATGATGGCTGAGGCACATACTGGAACTAAATGCTGGAATTCTACAAGAATTAGGAACGATTCTGGTTGGGAACTGATGTTGGTAATAAGGCCAGGACTGCATCTGGATCTCGATCTTTGATGAGAAGCATGGCATTGGACACGAATCGCTCTCGGCGTTAGTATCAAAAACGATTGTCTCCTTTCATATGTAGAAGCGACGTTTGAAGCTTTATTTTACCAGGATCAAAGGTATTGAACAGCATCCTATTGCTTGTGAAGCCTCAATATTTTATCTATCCTTTACAACGACGTCAAAAAAACTAAGCTAAGTCATGATATAAGTGCACATTTTTTTTCAACCATCGATTTGCTCTCTCACTCCGTCGATTAATCCATTCGATCTATGCGTGAGAGAACAAGCAAAACAACGATAGTACAGGTATGAAAAAAAAATATGGCCATGTGCTATTTTACGTATATGGATGAATGCACAAAAGCAGATTTATTTTTTAATGCATGTATACGCAAATTATGCTTTTGTTTCTTACATGGAACAACGTCGATAATCACACTGTTATTCTAGTTGTGGACACACAAGATTTTATATGAGTACAATGAGCAAATGTATTCCCTTTGAAAATGTCGTCTCTTCAGAAGACTTTTCTCATCATCTGTATTTAGCAATTTTTTTTTATCATTAAGTAATACCACTAAACTTATACCATATTATCTTCGCATCGTAGTAACTATTTTCCTAGTGAAGAAGACGTACTAAGCTCTGCATGAGATGAGTAGAAGTGACTTTGTTTAATTTTAAAATATCAGTAAAAAATTTTGAACTGCTTTCTAGATCACATTAGATAACGAAACTTCTGTTTGATAATTAGGAATATGATTGTTGTTTAATTCGTAATAAATCAAAGCAATTTAGTTAAAATATTGTCAATACATGTTTGGTATTAGGAAATTATTGTGCGGAATCGATTGATGATATTTGCAATATTTCAAGAATATCATCTACAACTAAATTATGAATCCGTTGAAAAAATTATTTCTACAATATATAAAAACATTGTCAAATAATACAGATACATCATATGCTTGGTTATTGTTGCCTATATCAAAGAAAATAATACAACCTAATACAAAATATTGTAGAAAAGAGAAACAATGTCTAAGTGTTTTTTAAAATAGGCACGGTTTCACCAACAAAATTGGACGTACAGAATGAAAGTTAACTTCAAATGTTTGGTTTTGCTTTTGCTATTCACATTTATCATCAGGAAGAGCTAAATTAGACTTTACTAGTGGAAAATGTATTAGAATTGTGCATAACTCATATCACACAATGCGTATAATTGCTATACACACTCAGTTTCGAATTGTTTGTATTAATATTTATACAAATCAAGTCAACTCACTTAGAAAGTAAATTATGGAGAAAGAGTTTCAATACAGCAACATAAAGTAGACATTTATGTCATTGTCGCTTTATATCTCTACAATTTTGTCGAGCAAAAGATGTTGTGACCAGTGATACAATCCATTCGCAAGTTCTTTCGTATGCATACAACTCCGCTCATATTGATTTTATTTTTCTTACTTCAATTAATTCAAGTGAAAGTGATGTCTCGATCAATTGATTCATAACTAATCCTGCATGAGAAGAACATTGTTTATTATAAATTGTATGACAGGTAACATCTTTTTAAAAGACATTTAAAATTTACTTTTGTTGAGTTACATCCTCTCTTTTTGATCGAAAAATGAATTATCAGCTGGTCATAATGGTAAAATACAGTGAAGCAAGATATTTTGGAGATATTAAAATCCGTCTTGATCTGTCATACCTTAGAGAAACTGTTCTAGAAGTTGATATAAGTCTCTTTCCATGCGCTTTTATTTTTATTAAAGTCCTAAATGAATATAGACTATTCACACAAGCTAGAACACTGTAAATTTTTTTTTTAAATTCTATTTTGTAGAAAATCGACTTTAAATAAGCTAAAACATTTTCAAACTTTTATTATTCATTCATTGAATTTAAAATACTCTGAAAATGCTTGATTTACTAAACAATAGAAATTCAATTTGATTTTCTAGAAAAATGGTTTTCAAAGGAATTAGAAAATCCATATAAAATCTAGAAAAAGTCAAAAATGAAAGCAACTTTCTGGAAAATCATTGCGAATAATGACCACTATAGAGTCATTGTTCATCCATCAATATAAGTCAGCCGACAGTGTTGTGCATTCATTATTTTCTCAAGCAACTGTAATGAGTTGATAAATTATATTTTTGTGTGAACGGATACGTGATATTTATTTATTTATTTATTTTATTCAGTAGATTTATCTGAATTCAATGTCTATGAATTTATTAAAAAAATAAAATTAAAATTAATTATTTATTTTATTTGATGCGTTAATAAAATTCAATATTTATGAATTTATTAAAATTGAAATTAAAATTAAGCTATTTATTTTCTTTGGTGTATTAGTGAAATTCAATGTTTATAAATTTATTTAAATTAAAATTATCTATTGATTTATTTATTTTATTGGGTGCATTTATATGAATACAATGTCTACGATTTTATTTAAATTAAAATTATTTATTTATTTATGTTATTGAGTACATTCATGTGAATTTAATGTTTATGAATTTATTCAGATTAAAATTAAATTTAAAATTAAGTCCGTATCTTATTTAACGCATTAGTGGAATTCAATGTTTATGAATTTATTAGAATTGAAATTAAATTATTTATTTTATCTGATGCATTTATGTGAATTTAATGTTTATGAATTTAGATTAAGGTTAAATTTAAAATTAGCTATTTCTTTTATTTGATGTATTAATGAAATTCAACGTTTATGAATTTATTTAAATTAAAATTAAAATTAAATTAAATTATTTATTTTATAAAACAAATAAAAGAAACTTAATTATGGAATAAAAGTGAAAATGAAAATGAAAATGAAATTCAAAATTGAATTTCAAATTGCTAGAAAATATTCAAATTGATAAAGAGAGTCCGAAATTCTAGAAATCCCCATATGAATTCACTTTCAATTTTCTAATTAGAAAATCAATTTTCTTATTCTTAATGTTTCGACTATCTTATTTTCAAAGAATTAAAAATCCATCGGTGAATTCATATGGAGATTCCTAGAATATCCTTCATGAAACTCTATAAATTCTTTTCTAGTTTACAGTGAAGATCAAAGTCGAAACCAGTCGTGGCGGTCTACAGCTCTTCTGATTCTATCAGAAAGATCTTCTAAAAACTCACACTTGCGATTAATGAAACTTATAATGAATTTTATGCGTGATTATGAGTGTATGAAGAAAATATATATTGTTGATGATTATTGCAGATATTTTGTGTTATTCTAAAGAAGGCAATCAAGAAGTATGTATATTTTTGATGCGCAAATTTTATTAAAATTGAAAATTATTGACAATACAGAAAAAATCAAGATAAAAAATGTTGAGAATCTGAGAAAATAAAACTAACTAATCAAGAATATGAATGAAAAAAACTAACTAAATAAAAAGATGAAAAGAAAGAACTAACTAGTGAGCAATGTTCAATGTTAAGCATAAGATTGTAAGAAAATGCTTGATTATCGGTGTTGATGAGCGCTTGTGGCATGTTTTCTATAAAGAAAAATTAGTGATCTATTCCAGTATCATAAAGTATCCGACATGATAATCACAAAGAAGAATGTGCGACTGATGAAATAAAATATCAGCAACATTCTCTCAATGTGTTATCATTAAAACAATATATTGATACAACATACCTGCTTTATGGCTGAAGACACTATTCAAATATTTATCTTAGCTCAAGACAATCGTAATCCATTTCTGCTGTGATCGAAGATCACATCATGCAAAAATTATAACACAATACAATTCCCATGCTTTCCTGAATTCGAGACAAACATTTGCAGTTGATTCATAATTCACCAACACAAGCCAAATGATTAGTTATAACAAAGGTTCTATTCTAATATTTTGCACGACTCCAACAAACGGTTTAGACTTGGTTACATGATCAACGAACAAATGACAAAATGAACAATTCATATGAACATTCTATTCAACTATCTTTCTTAATTCGAAGCAAAGATTTACAGTTGATTTCGTTATTGACAGCCGTGTGACAAATGAGTAATTAAAACCAACATTTTTTTCAAATCCTTTGCTCAATTCGAAGCAAAGATTTGGAGTTGATTTTGTTATCGACAGCCACGAAGCAAATGACTAATTCAAACTAAAATTCTTCTCAAGTATTTTGCTCAATTCAGAGCAACGCTTTGCACCTGATTTCATGATCAACGAACATCTGATGAGTGAACTATTCACAACAAAATCTTATTCAAGTATTTCGTTTCATTGGAAGCAAAACTTCCAGCTGATTTATTTATCGATGAACATATAACAAATCACTAGGTCAAACACAGACTCTATTCATGTATTTTGCTACCTTCCACAGAAAGAAATAGATTTCATTTCATGATTGACCAACAGCTGACAAATCGAATATACAGATTAACAGGATAGTCTCATATTATACAACAATTCCAAGTACACATTCTGATTTCATTCCACAATCCAGCAGCACATGACAAATGAAAAATGCACAAAAATATTCATTTCAAATATTTTCCTCAATTTAAAGCAAAGATGTGATTTTAATTCCACCGTTGACAAAGACGTGCCAAAAGAATAATTCAAAGTAGCATTCTATTCAACTATTCTGCTTCGTTCAAACCAGAGAGTGGAAGTTGATTTCGTTATCGACGAACATATCACAAACAATTAGTTCAAACAAAGATACCATTCAAGTGTTCAGCTCGGTTAAAAACAACGTCTTAGCGTTGATTCAATGAAGATGAATACAAATCAAATGAATAATTCATAAAACCAAAATCAATTCAAATATTTTGCTCCATTCGAACTCAAAACTTCCAGCTGATTTGGTTGCCTACGAACAGATAACAAATGAATAACTCGCTTTAACATTCTATTAAAATATTTTGCTCCATTCGAACCAAATATTTGGAGTTGATTTTGTTATCTACGAGCAGATAATGAATGAGCAGTTCAAAAGAATATTCTATTCATATATTTTGCTCCATTGGAACCAAAGAGATGCAGTTGATTTTGTCATCTACGAACAGACAATAAATGACTAATTCAAACCAACGTCAATTCAAATATTTTGCTCCATTCGAACGAAAGACTTCGAGATAATTATTTATCTGTGAACAGACAACAAATGAATACTTCAAATTAACATTATATTCAAATATTTCGCTCCATTGGAATCGAAGGCTTGGAGTTTGTTTTGCTATCCACGAACAGACGATAAATGACTAATTCAAAGCAACATCAATTCAAATATATTCCTCTATTCAAACCGAAGACTTGGAAGCGATTTTGTTGTCTACGAACAGACCACAAATGAATACTTCAATGTAATATTGTATTCAAATATTTTTCTCCATTTCAACCAAAGATAAGGAGTTGATTTTGTTATCTCCGAAAAGACAACCAATGAATAATTTATACCAACATCAATTCAAATATTTTGCTTCCTTCGAACAAAATACTTGCAGTTCGTTTTGTTGTCTACGAACAGACAACGAATAAATACTTCAATGTAGTATTGTATTCAAATAATTTGCTTGGTCCGAATCACAGACTTAGGGTTCTTTTGTCATCTGCCAACAGAGAACAAATGAATAATTCACAGGAACATTCTATTTATGTATTTTTCTCCATTCAATCAAAAGCTTTGGAGTTGACTTTGTTATCTGCGAACAAACAACAAAACGAATAATTCACAAAAACATTGAATTGATGTATTTTGATCCATTCCCACCAAAGATTTTGCGTTGATTTTGTTATCGGCGAACAGACAAGAAACACATAATTCAAAACACGATTTAAATCAAATATCTTACCTCACTCGAACGAAATATTTGAAGTTTATTCTTTTACCTACGACCAGACATAAAAAATGAATAGTTCAAAGCAACATTCAACTCAAATATTTTGCTCCATTCAAACCAACAATTAGTGGGTAATTTTACTATCTACCGAGAGACAGCAAATGAATAATTTACAGCAACATTCAACTCAAACATTTTACTGCATTCGAACCAAAGATTTCTAGTTGATTTTTTTATCTAGCAAGAGACAGCAAATGAATAATTAAAACCAACATTCAATTCAAATATTTTGCTCCATTCAAACCAACGACTAGTAGTTGATTTTGTTATCCACAGAGAGACAGCAAATGAATAATTTGCAGCAACATTCAACTCAAACATTTTGCTCCATTCGAACTAAAGGCTTCTAATTGATTTTGTTATCAACCAAGAGACAGTAAATGAATAATGCACAAGAGCCTTCTATTCAAACATTTTACTCAATTCGAACCAAAGATTTCTAGTTGATTTTGTTATCTACTGTGAGACAGCACATGAATAATTCATAGCAACATTCTATTCAAATATTTTGCTTCATTTGGACGAAAGACTTGGATATCATTTTGTTATCTGCGAACAGACAACACATGAATAATTCATAGTAACATTCTATTCAAATATTTTGCTTCATTCGAACAAAGGACTTCAAGATGGTTTTGTTATCTAGGAACAGTCTATAAACATATAGTTCAAATCATAACTCAAATCAAATATTTTGTACCCTCCGAATCGAAAAATTACAGTTGACTTTGTTATGTTCGAACAGAGAGCAATTGAAAAGCTGATAGGAACATTCTACCCAAATATTTTGCTCGACTGGAACAAAAGTTTTGGAGTTGGTTTTGGTCACCTATGAGTAGACAAAAAATGAATAATTCGCAGCAACATTTTGTTCAAAATGGTTTGCTCAGTTCAGAGCAAAGATTTCCAACTGATTCGATGATTAAGAAACACTCGAAAAATGAATTAGTCGCAATAGAATCCTATTCAAGTATTTCGCCTCAATGAAAGCAGAGTTTTCAACGGTTTTCTTTATCAAGGAACATATAATAAATCAGTAGTTCAAACAATGACTCTATGTAAGTATTTTGCTTCATTGCGTAGAAGGAAACGGATTTCATTCCATAAACGATCAACATGTGGCAAATCTATTGTACAGAGCAACAATATATTCTGATATTACCCACGATTCGTAGCAAACATTTCGATTTCATTCGACGATTCAAGAACACATGACCAATGAACGATTTATAGCACGATTTAATTTAAACGTTTTGCTTCATTCGAACCAAAGTTTTCGAGCTTATTTTATTATGTACGAACAGACAACAAATGAGTAATTCATACCAATATTCAATTCAAATTCTTTGCTGCATTCGAACCAAAGTTTTGGAGTTGATTTTCTTATCTGCGAGCCGATAACAAATGGGTAATTCAGATGAAGATTCAAATCAAATATTTCGCTCGAATCGAGCGAAATATTTGAAGTTGAGTTTGTCCTCTACGAACAGACAACGAATGAATAATTCAAACCAATATTCAAATCGAATATTTTGCTACATGTGCACCAAAGATTTGAAGTTGATTTTGTTATCTATGAATACCTGAGATCAGAAGTGTTCAAACAAGAGTGGTACTCAAGTATTTCGCACACTTCTAAGGAATAATTAGGAGTTGGATTCGTTATCTAGGAACAGACAACACATGAATACTTCAAATTAACATTGTATTCAACTATTTTGCTGCATTCCAACGAAAGATTCGGAGTGAATTTTGTTATCTACGGATAGACAACAAATGAATACTTCAAACCAACATTGTATTCAAATATTTTGCTGTATTCCAACGAAAGATCTGGAGTTGATTTTGTTATCTACGGACAGATAGCAAATGGATAGTTTACAGCAACATTGTATTCAACCATTTTGCTGCTTTCCAACGAAAGATCTGGAGTTAATTTTACTATCTACGGGCAGACAATAAATGAATACTTCAAACCAACATTGTATTCAACTATTTTGCTGCATTCCAACAAAAGATCTGGAGTTGATTTTGTTATCTACGGATAGACAACAAATGAATACTTCAAATTAACATTGTATTCAACCATTTTGCTGCATTCCAACGAAAGATTTGAAGTGGATTTTGTTATCTACGAACAGATAACAAATGACTAGTTTACAGAAACATTGTATTCAACCATTTTGCTGCATTCCAACGAAAGATTTGGAGTTGATTTTATTATTTACGAATTGACAACAAATGAATACTTCAAATGAATAGTGTATTCAATATTTTGCAGCATTGGAAGGTGAGATTTGGAGTTGCATTTGTCGTGGACGGAGACTTGATAATTGTATAATCAATAGTATCATTCTATTCAACTATTTGTATTGATTCAAAGCAGAGACGTGGAGTTGTTTCGATGATTGTGGAGCACGTGCGAATGAATAATTCAAATTAACATTCTGTTCAACTATGTCGCTCGGTTCAAAGCGAAAATTGGAAGTTGATATCCTTATTGACGAACAGCTGATAAAAGAATAGTTCAAACAAGTTTGCTATTTGAATACTTCGCTTACTTCGAAGCAAGGGTTTAGCGTCTTTTACGGCATCACTAATACATGATAGACGAATGATACATACGAACATTCTTTTCATCTATTTGTCGAAGTTGAAAGCAAAGATTTAAAGTTGATTTTATGATCGGCGAACAGCGAATAAATGAATAATTCATATAAACATTCTATTCAAATATTTTGCTTAATTCTAAGCAGAGATTCAGCATTTATTCGATGATCGAGCAACACAACAGAAAATGTATAGTTAAGATAGCTGTTCGTTCGAGAAGTATTATTTCATTGAATTAGAAGCACAGACATCGAGTCGGTTCGATGCTCGAGGAACACAGAGGAATCGAATAATCTATAGGAGCAAAATGTTCAAATATTTTACTAAATTTCAAGGAGAGGTTTAGAGTTGATTTTGTTATCCACGAATGGACAATAAATGAATGATTCGAACCAACATTCTACTTAGATATTTTGCTGTATTCGAATCAAAGATTTACAGTTGATTTTTTGTTATCGACGAACAGACAACAAATGAATAATTTATAGCAACATCAATTCAAATATTTTTCTTCATTCAAACCAAAAACTTAGATAGGATTTTGTTATCTACGAACAGACAGCAAATGAATAATTCATAGCAACATCAATTCAAATATTTTGCTCCATTCGAACCAAAAACTTAGATAGGATTTTGTTGTCTTCTAACGGACAACAAATGAATACTTCAATTGAATATTATATTCAAATATTTTTCTGCGTTCAAACAAAGACTGAGAGTTGAGTTTGATATCTATACACAGACCACAAATGACTACTTGCCAGAAACAGTGTATTCAATATTTTGCTGCATTCGAACCAAAGATTTGGAGTTGACTATGTTATCTATGAACAGATAACAAATGAACATTTCAAATTAACATTCTATTCACATATTTTGCCCCATTCGAAGCAAAGTTTTTGCAGTTGATTTTGGTATGTACGAGGAGA
>CAJNOL010004060.1:0-17771 GCA_905250125.1 Rotaria sordida | reverse complement strand
TGACGGCTTAACAATCTGTGATGTCTATCGTTCGCCAGTCTTAGGTCTTTTTGTTCTTGTGATTGATTACGTCGATAACGCCGTTGTCGCTCTCTGTTACTATTTCGAGTTTTAATTAATGATTTTGTTTTTTTTATGGTTTCATTTTTTGACAAAACATTGTAACGTGTACGTAAACGATAATCATTTTTTTGATTCCGCATTCTGTTTCTATACGCTTCAGGATCATTTTCTTTTTGTCTTTGTCGAGATTTATGCATTCTTCGAGCATGTCCGATAAGAAATGTATCTTGTATTGTTGATTTCATTTTAAAAAAATTGATAAAAGAAAAAAAATTATGATTCAGAATAAAATGTCTTCTGACTAAACGCGCTACAATTATATAATTCAAAAAAATTGTTTATCTAACAAAATTATCAATAATATTACTGTAATTAAATATTCATATTTTTAACATAATAAAACATTAATTAAAATTATTTGAAAACTTTAAATATAAGAAGATGGACTGAATGATATTATAATAAAATTAACAAAATTCCTGATAATGGCTCGAAAACGATCTGACAATAAAAAATGGAAATCAAGACCATCTCGTAAGAAAACTCAAGCTAATCGAAACCGTAAACCATGTAAAATCCATAAGTATAACTCAAAATTATCTAGTCCAACAAAACCATCTCGACAAAGAAGAAAAGCGAACAGTAGTCAAGAAGTCTCATCAGCTTCATTAGTAAATCTTGATGCAAACATAACTGAAGAAGTTTTTGACACACGGATAATACACAATTTTCTCAGTGAAAGGTACAATAGCCACATTTATCATTTATGTTTTGCACTACAGACCTCTTTCATAGATATTTATCTGAAATTCGACAACCGTGGTATTCTTGTAAATGTTGTACTTGCGAACATCCATTATGTAACATGCGAACAGCAAAGGAAGAACATGAAAAATATCATGATTGTTTTGTTGGTGATACAATTTGTTCATCTTGTTATGATTTTATTCCAAAAGATCATATACCTTTTTGTCCACATTCTCGTTTTCGAAATATTATGGAAATTCCTTCAACACCAATGTGTTTAAAATTAGGCTTTCTCGAACAGAGAGCTATAGCACTTATGCATTGTTATATTAGTATATTAATCATTCGTGGTCATCAATCAGCAATGAAAGGACAAGTAGTACATTGTCAAGTTGATGTTACTGATAATATAGGCGATCTTTTACCATTGCCAAAATGCTATGAATTTATGGCAGTTATTCAACAGAAACCGATGAATGAAAATGGTGAAATAAAATCAACAGTTAGATATTCAGTTAGTGCCATTCAAATTCTTCGTGCCATTCAATATCTTATCCAACATCACATCGGATATATGAACAAACAAGTTCTTTCTTTAGAAAAAATTGAAGAGATGTTTCAATGTCGAAAAGAAGATATTGCTCCGATTCGAATTATTGATTCATATGCCTATAATAATTCTACAACATCTGCTCCGATTATTCTTGATGTTGATGAAGCTGTTTTTGGTCCTAGGTAAAGGATGATTTATTAAGATTTTCTAGTTATAAACTTTAAATATTTCAAAAGTCGTACTCTCAAACCAGGTGAAGATCCTATTTGGACAATTCAGCCTGGAATGGAAGAGTGTACTTTTCCATGGATTTATCCAACTGGCGAAGGAGGAGAACTTCATGCTAAACGACCTATTCCAGTCAGACTTCGTGATTATTGTAAACTTCGATTAATGTGTGCTGACAGAAGATGGCAAGCAGACACAATTTGGACATTTCGAGCGATGAATTTGATTCAAAGAGATGATCTTTGTACAGCTGTAAATTACCATGCAAAAAAACAATTCAACAAAGATCGTTTGTGCTATAACATATATCCATGTAAGTGTAGCAATATACTTACTTATGTATAATTTAGATCAACAAGAATCTATTGTCCAAACCTATAGTAGATAATCTGTTGATAAAAAAAAATTAAATATTTATTCATTTGTGAAGACAAGTCATTAATTATATCCGTCAATGAAAGCATAAAATCTAGAAATGAGAATTCTCCTGTGTCTGTTTGTCTATAATACGTATATGGGCGATTGATATCATACAAATGTCCAGGCTGTACAGATATGATACAAAGGAGCATTATATAAAGAAGCAATACAAAGGACCAGTCATCGAATTGCTGCTATAAAGTACCGCACACTAAGATATAGTCCGAATACCATGAATGTACAGACCTGAAACGAATTTTTCTCGCTAATAAGTTTTATGATGTATTCATAGAAGTGCAAATCTTATGTTACAAACAATTGAGATAGCTTTTCATAAAAAAGAAATTTCGAAATTTTATCTCCACAATAGTTACGAGTCAACTTCTTTTGTCATTATTATTATAGCATTTAGGCATCGCTTTACTTAAGTATCATTATTTTTATATGTAGTTCTATATAAATATGCTCTCTGTGAATCTAGAGCCAAGTAAATCGATTCTAGATTAGCGTTCCATGTACACAATGTGATAAAAGAAAGTTTGAAAGTGTAAAATATGATACTACATTTTAGCTATTGGAAAAGCTGTACGAGGTACAGCTGCATTCTGGTCGGTCCCTAGAAAAATTCTACGTTCAATGTATGCAACATTATCCAAACCTAATATTTTTTTGAGTATCAACTTACAAGATGATGTAGAATTTTTGACACATATTGATCCAAGTCGATTTGGTAATGTGAATGATCCAAACTATGATGCGATTGACTCTTTACCTGATGATGATTATTTGCAACTTGTTAACGAAAATAGTGCACTAGTAGCACGAATGTGTCATCGCCGAATGCTTGCATTTGAAAAATTTATTAGTGATAAGAAACATCCTTTTTTCATTGATTATATCGTTACAAATTATTTCTTCAAAATTGAATTCCAACGTGGTGGTCTTCCTCATCTCCATACATTACTTTGGCTTGACAACTTTCCTTCTATTGATACATTAGAAGGACGAGAAAGTGTTATTAAATTTATCGATAAATTTCTGACTACATGCTTACCAGATAAACAAGTAGATCCCGAAGGTCATTTACTTGTAAAAAGATATCAATGGCACATTCACACATTTACCTGTTCCAAAGGCTAGTAAATTGTTTTGAAAAAATAATCAATTAATAGTATAGTCTTTAAGGTAGTAGTAAAGTTCGTATACGTCGAGGACGCAAATTTAATGATGAAGAAATCGGAAAAAATATTAAAGAATCTCAAATAAAAGATATCAATAAAAATTATTTACATGAAAATGAAATATATGAACAAGTTGATCCAAATGATGATCCTGATCTTTTACAATTAGCAAAAGAAAAAAAGGAATTTTTTGAACGGTTGGGATGTCGTTTTGGAAGCCCTTTTGAATTGGCTAATGAAACACATTTTCGAACATACAAAGAAGCTCGCATATTGACAAGGGATGATCGAGATATTATTGTAAAAAGATTAAGTGAAGAAGTGAGTTTAATTGATAAAATTTCTTTATTTTGACTATTGCTTCATTTACATTTTTTACTTATAATTTTCTCAAAAACCAATCGTAGTCTAGACGAATAATTCCCTACAACCTACACTTTTTGAAAACATTTCGTTGCAATCATGATATTCAAGTTATTACCGATCCATGGGCATCTGCAGAATATTTATTTTCTTATGTATCAAAAGATGCCCATATGGAAAAAAATTTAGTGTATCAAATGTCAAATTGTACTTGTTCGAGTCTTGCGGAAACCAAAGCTGTTCTACTAAAAACAGGTAATGCAATACTGTCTCATCGTCAAGTTGGTAAAGTTGAAGCATCATGGACAGTACTAGGTAAAAGAATATATCAAAACTAAAATTTTCTACTAGGTGTAAATTATAGGCATTCCTTTATATCATTCATCAATGAGATGTAAAAGTTTATATATTTCTTTACCATGGGAAGAAGAAAGAATACTCAAACGTGGACGAACTCACGTAACCAGTGCAGATGATTTTGTTGAATCACTTACACATCGATATGTGAAACGACCATTTACTCCTGCTGTAATTGATCATATAACTCTGTTTGAATTTTTAACTTGGTTTGATTATGATCGATCGTCTTCAATGGAATTACAAGAAATTTTGCACGAACCACTCATTGAAAATCCTCTTTGGCGTACTGAATTTAATCAACCACCATTACTTAAAACTTCGACTTTTCTTCCTCGGATCATTTTATCATGTGGTTCAGTATTGATTCAACACAAAGAACCAGCATGTATTAGTTTTACTTGTCGTTATGATGATTCGATGTTGGCTATGTATTCAATGCTTTCTATTGGAATACCATATCGAGACCCAATTGAACAATTTTTGGGTGGTAAATTAGGTATTTTCTATAAACGAATGAATATATTTGTATAGAATCTTATGCATTGAATGTTTAGAAAATGATCTGAACGCTATCCATCAATTATTGCTGAAAAGTAAACGTGATATATTACAACGATTTTCTACATTACCTGGAGCCTACAAAATACAAATGATCAATGCAGTTGAACATTTATGTGACTTAAATGCTCATGATTTTGTTATTAAACCAAGAACGTCATTTATATTTACAACTGAAGATGAAGAAGACGAAGACAATGAAACAATCAACAATATAGAACAAACGAATGATAGTAACATTACCAACAGTATTAAAGATTCCTATAAACGTCCTTTCTCTGAAAATATTGATGAAGATAACGAAGAACTCTTGCATGCTAATAAAGATATGAGAATCGATTGCCCTTCCAGTCGTACTGAAGAATTGTTATTATCAGCCAATACACAACAGCTTTTTTTGGCAAATTTTTTCAGACAATATCTTGTAGCATTAATCCGATATGAAGATAGTCGATATCGCTCTCAACAAATCTCAAAACCGTTACCTTTTCATATAATTGTTAATGGTTTGGCTGGCTCTGGAAAATCCTATGTTATCTCTATTATTGAACAGATGTTAACCGATTTTTGTATTAGTGAATCAGCTACTCGAAATCGTCCACGTAGAGCAAAAGGATTACTTAAGATGGCTCATACTGGCAAAGCTGCTTTAAATATTCATGGTTGGACTATCCATACTGCTCTAGGCATGGTAATTGTTAAATTGTTTTCATATTCTAAATATTGATATCATTGTCAATTAGCGTCCCGACAACACATCTACACCGAATAATGCTCCATCCTTTAAAATACATTCGATTCGAAAAAGACTTGGTGATTTAATATTAATAATCATCGATGAAATTTCACTCGTCTCCTACAATCTATTTCAAAAAGTAAACAAGCGACTAAATCAAATATTTGAAGTAGCCGACAAAAGTGACGTCTATTTTGGAAACATTCCAGTTTTATTATTTGGCGACTTAGCTCAATGTGAACCAGTTGCTGCCAAACAAATATTTTGGCGACCTTCCGGTGAAACTTTTTCACTTTGGTCCGATTTATTCAGACCAATCAACTTCAATATCAACATGCGACAAGGTGAAGATAGACAATTCTTCGATATTCTGTGTCGAATGAGATTAGGTATACCATTATTTACTGATAATATACATGATAGTAAAGTTTTTTCAGGTGAATACAATGAAGACGATGAAATGATAATAAAATGTAGAAGTATTCGAAAAGGAGATAACCCACTGCACTATAAAGAACGATTATCAGAATTACAGTCAACAGCATTTGAAAATGCTATATATGCATTCAGTGTAAGAACTAAAACAAATGAGAGAAACTCTATAAAACTTAGAGAAACAGCAATGAAACTGAAAAACCCAATATGGATTATTCAATCCATTGATGTTCGTTGAGAATTATAAAAAAATTGCTAATGCTTATTAATACTTACCTTTAGAAAGTTGGCATGGCTCGATCATTATTTTTTAGCCCAGTACAAGCAAGTAACAAAGAATGCAAAATTAATTTAAAACCTTCTGATGACGAAAACGAGTGTGCATCTATGTTTCAGCAATTACCAATATGTATTGGCGCACGTGTAATATGTCGACGTAATATTGATTTTGATGGAGAAATGGTGAACGGAACCGAAGCGACCATAAAAGATATAATATGGGATAAACAAGATGACATTGTCTTACCAATGTCAAACCGATGTGTTTTCCCAAATTCAAATCGAGCACTAACTGTGAAATTACCAAAATATATTGAACTCGGTAACAAAAAGAGAAAATACGACTCAACATAATCTTTTTTTTCTATACTAGAATTAGATAATAGTTCTATATATAAAATGACTCCAGAAGAAGTTAGTTTCAAAGATCAAAATGGAATATGGATGACAAGAAAACAATATCCACTCAGTTTAGGCTATGCAATAACAGTTCACCGATCCCAATGCATGACTTATAATAAGCTAGTTGTCGATTTAACTGGTATAAACTGGAAACCTGGTATGTTTTATACAATCTTGAGTCGTACACGAAGATTGACTGATATCATTATTTTGGGATATGACCGTAAATCATTCAAGGTAGCAAAATTTTGTTATAAAATACTCTTTATCATGTCTTAGTATACTAGGTATCCAAACCAGCACTGAACGAAATGTCTCGTTTAAACAAAATCGAAGAACAATATGCGATCAAAATTGAGCACTACTTGAAAACTGAGGTAGTTAGTATTGTTGTTCATATGTATACATTTTTATAGATTAATATAGAGATACATAGAGTGGTGTCTATCTAATTCACCTAATTCTGAGCAAACATCAGCAAGAATATCAAATACAAATAATGAACTAATATCAAATACAAATAATGAATTAATATCAAATACAAATAATGAATTAATATCAAATACAAATAATCAATCAATATCAAATTGCATCAATACAAAACAAATACAATTACAATGCATGTTACCAGCCACAACTTATTCAGTAACAAAACCCGAACATGTTATCATTTGTGAGCAACACCAAGAACACTTTTGCGGACGACATGCTCTACGTGCACTCTCACAAAGACTTGATTTATTTACTGATAAGTATTTATTTGATATCGCTGAAGATATAGCAGTTACCGACCAAATACATCGAAATGGACAACCATTATAACTTACTGATTACTATTACAAAAACACGGGGGATTATAATATTGAAGTGCTACAACTTGCTCTTCAGAATACATTAAATGTGCAGCTTTTTCGAATCGATAAGTTAGAAGACAGTAGCTATGCTATTCGGAATCTTATTTTATCAAATGTTGAACATATTCAAGCATTTCTCATTCAACAAGACTATCATTATTATTGTCTTCGTAGTTTTCGATCTAGTAAAGATTATTTCTTTAAAATTGATTCTAAACATTCAACGTGCCATGAACCTATTCGTCGTGAACGGTTATTCGAATATCTTACAGAACTTATTAAGTCAAATTGCGCTATCTTTATCATCATGCAAGATACAGTACAAAATATTAATCAACAAATTACTATTGATAATATTCAAAAAGCATTATGGCCTTTACCCGATACTCCTGCTGATTTTGAACTTTTGCTCGGACTTAATCAATTAGATATATGATATAGCAGCAACGAAAATTAACCAGTATAATTCTCAAAAATAAAATAACAACAAATAAATATTGCAATCTAAATTTCATGATAAATTTATTATTCAAAGCAAAATCTATGGATGTTTGTACACATATGTTAACCTCTTTTTTAATTGTACTCAAAATTCTATTTATCATTCTAGAAGTATACATAGACAAGTTTTATTGAGCTTATTATTTTTCTTCTTTAATAAACTTCATCCATAGAAGTATAATTTTCCCGTGCACAAAAAGAAACGTCGAATGCAAAGACTTCCAATTCAAATTAAAATTATCCATAAAGACATAATTTGCTGCTTTAAACGCTTTTTCCTATTGAAATACATTCTTCATTTTATTTGCTCTATTATTCTTATAATCAAACTGTTTTCATTATTTCCTCATTAAAACACTTCTTAAATATATATAATTACATCTAACTCATTAGTAATCTTGTATATGTTGTACGTCTAAAGTTATACCAATATCTTAGTTATTTTCTCAAATAAACATTAATAATCAAATGTCGAAAACAACATCTCCACGTCACTAAACCAAAATTATACTTTTCTTATTGAATAACTTTTTACATCGTTGATATTTATAATACTAGGATAAACAAAAAAAGAAAAAGCCATTTCACTAACTGTATGTACTATTAAAAAAAAACATTGCACTATTCTTTATGAATCTTTTTTTTTCAACTTCATTTGACTGTTCTTGTTTTGAATTCTTTACGTTATAAAAATATTGCAGAATGAAACGAGCAATTAATATTGTTAAAAGCGACAATATTTCGAATATACAAGCCAGTTCAGTACTTGAAGGTATCATTGTTCTGATCACTGATATTTCCAATTTACAACTTGACACCAAAGGAAAATTTTGGACTGCTTTCTTATCTGACAAAAATCAGGAAATCCATTGAATAACAAAATATTTATCATTAACAGGAACATGCATGCTTCGTACGAAACCGATTGAAGAGTTTAACAATCAATCTGGTCTCAACTTAAACAAGTTGAAAAATAATGGTGAAAATGCATATGTTGTTACATCTGCAATCATAGCTACACCAATAAATCTATGACTCAAACCTTTATGTATTCAACATACAACAATAAAAAACATTCAATCTACGTCAAATGAAGAATATGTAACATTTTCATGTAAAATTATAGACGTTGGCTCAGTAAGCCTTAAAAAAAACCAGTTTCTTATAAAATATTTTCTTTTTCAGGAGGAAATTGTATTGTTTAATAATGCACATAAAACAATTCAAAAGTTAAAAAAAGCTGTTGTAGTAGCTGATAAAACTGATTGCATCAAATTAAATCTTTGGGAGAATAATTTTACATTTATAGAAAAGGATCAATGTTACTTGATTAAATTAGCAAAAGTAAAAATATTTAATGATGAAACATCTGTAACAACGACAACACATACAACGTGAGGTTCTCTGTTATTTGTCTTGATTTTTCTTTATTTTTTAAACAGCTTCCAAACTGAGAAATATCTTTTAACATATATTTCTAACAAAATCTGTAAAAATATTTCTAGATTTGAATCTATCGAAAAGATCGTTGATGTTGTCTCTTCTGATTTTATTAACATCACACAAGAATCATTAATAGCAGCTACAATAACATCAATCGGATTAATAGAGCAGTCTTGTCTTTGTCCAAAATCTTATTCAAGTGATGTTGAGTATAACGACAAGACTATTAAGCGTATAATATGTAAATCAAAATCATTGTATTTACAAGACTCAATTCAACAAAACCAAATAAAACTTAATATAACCGATATTAATCATAATATATTTGAGTTCATTATTGAAAGATCAAAAATTCAAGTTTTCTTACAAGAATCTAATCATAAACAACTTCGTCAAAACCATTTGCTGAAAGATCAAGATATATTACTTGCCTTATCTTCAATCAACGTTTTTATTAATTTTAATCCAAAAACTATGCATATAAATACCATTGCATTAAAAAATATCTAGAATAACTAAATAAATTTTATCAAACATGAATAAAACTAAGCATTTCTAAATTCCTAACACTTTAAAAATAATTCATCGCTTTTTCTATCTTCGAGTTCTACCATTTTTTCTATCTAGATATTTATGCTGCTTCAAGTATCCATTCTACATTTTCGGTGAATCTGACCATTCATATAGATTCTTATATTTTCTTTCATAGATAAATATTTAGCTTCATGACTATCTCAAAACATCCTAAACGAGTCAACAATTTCATACCTTGTACGCTACTTCATATAAACTTTAAATCAATAGTATCACCATACTCATTCATATCGGATTCAGACACACGATGATTTCTGTTTCTTTATCATCGAACTATTACATATAATTGTTCAATCAAATTAACTGTAGTATCCTCATAAAACAAAAACTAGGATTAAAACTGACCAAATCAAACCTCACATTTTTGTCTATTTTTTTTTCTGAGAAAAATTTTTTCATTTTCTAACAAATACATTGATAATTCGGCTTTCAATAATTATCAGATACTAATAATTCAGCCAATACTTTCTTTATCGTTCAATATCTTACTATTTTTATGGTTCATACTTAATCTATTAATATCAACTAAAAAAAAATTATTTAAAACACTGCCTTATTCATGCAATAAAACAAAAATAACCCGCTGTTTTTAAATTCTAATTTTGTTCATTTTAATTTCACTTGATTTTTTCTTACTTTAACTCTTCTTGATTTTTTCACAAAATTTTCCCATGAAACGAACATCTAATATGATTCAAAATACGAATAAGTCGAATCCAAAACCGAACGTAACACTCGAAGGTATAATAGTGGCAGTATCAGATATTTCTGATAATCAAACTGAGAAGAAAGGCAAATATTGGACAGCATTACTTTGTGATATAAATCAAAATATCAATCGAATATCAAAATACTTGTCATCAAAAACAAATTGTTCCCTTCATGTAAAAATGATCGAACATTTGAATAATCAACATGGCGTTCGACTCAATAAATTAAAGCATAATGGTGATAATACATATTTTGCAACAATTGAAACCATTGCAACACCAACACTCTTAACATTAACACCTTTATGTACTAAAACCAGTACGATTAAAAATATCGAATCCATGTCAGATGGTGAACATGTATCATTTGCATGTAAAATAATCGATATTGGTTCTGTAAGAATTTTGAAAGTAATTTACTACTTATGTTACTCTTTCTTATTGAGGACGAGACTGTTTTATTTAATAATGGACTAAAACGTGTACAAAAATTGAAAAGAACTACATTGGTAGCTGATAAAACTGATTCCATAATCATGAATATTTGGGAAAGTCAATTTAGTATGATAAAGAAGGATCTATCCTATTTAATTAAATTAGTAAAAGTCAAAATTTTCAATGATAATATTTCGATAACAACAACAACACACACAACGTGAGTTTTCTTCTATTTGTTTCTATGATACTCTGTTGTGGTAATGTTGAAAAAAAAAGTTCTAAATTTCTTTCTAATATTATATATTAATATCTAATTATACATTAAAACATTTACTACATCGTCTAGTTTTGAACCAATTGAAGACATCGGTAACACCAATATATCAGATTCTATTCAGATTTTACATGAAAGAGCAATAACCGGTGTCATTACATCGATCGGATTAGTACAACAAGCTTGTACATGTCCGAAATGTTACTCTACTGATGTTGAATGTAACGATAAAACTATTAAATGTATGACGTGTCAATCAAGATCATTATATTCAAATGATTCTGTTAAACTAAATGAGGTCAAACTTAACATCATGACTGATGATAAAAATATATTTGAACTTATTGTCAACACATCAAAAGTTCAAGCGTTATTAGAACAAAGCAACCATCAAGATCTTTGTCAAAGCGACTTAGTTGAACAGGAAGATGTTTTACTTGCCTTATCGTCGATAAATGTTTTCGTTCATTTTAATCCAAAAAATATGTACATAAATAATATATTATTGAATAATATCGAAAATAACTAAAATAAAATCTTACAAAATAAACTTTAAATGAAGAGCTTAAAAGAAATTTGTCATTTTAAAAATAATAACTATATTCTTCTTGTTTTTTAACTTCAATTGCTATATAGTCCTAAAAAAATCTATAAACTCTGCTTGTTTATATAAATTACGAATTATTACATTCACAATATAGACTCGTATAATATGCAAATATATCCAAATATATTCCCTTATAATTATAAATAATTAACTTACCTATCATATAAATTTATCATTTCCATCCTAAGAAAATATACAAATTAGCATCTCCTATATTTTTGTTCATATTTCAATAAAAAAATATTGGCAATTCTAACAGAATTAAATATCTTATATCGTACTGTTCACATCAAATAAAATTCTAAATTTCTTCTATATTAATGTTTTGTTCTTTAAAAATTCCGAAAAAATAGCTTCTACTCGAATAAATGATATCATTTTATATACATTATTTTCCTACAACTTTGATATAAACCTATCTCATAAAAAACAAGTAGGGTTCATCGACATGGAAAGTCGATTCACTGTCCGGAAGACTGCCGAAATGATGATATAGATATAGTTGGATTTATATGTTAAGATGAATTTGTAGAATGATGAATCTAAGAAAAAGTGAAAATATTTGAAAGATGCTAAAGATTATAGTTTCAATACATTGAAACAATTGATATATCAGGTAAATAGATTTTTTGTGTATAATAAAATATATGCTTCTACTAATAAAAACAAAACTTTTTCAAGTAAGACAAATTTATGTTACACAGATTATATTATTTGTTCCATAAAAGTAATAATTGTAGAAAAACGTTGAGGAATGGTTCGCTCATACAATTTTTATTTTCGTTAATTTAATATTATTTCCTAATGACATTTTTACATTTGGTATAGAACCTTAAGTAAAATTAACTACCACAATTGAAATTTTAGTTTAATATTTGTACATACGAAACTAGTATAGGTTTATTCCGTAGTATTGTAAGATAAATATACTTTGAATGATGTAGAGAATTTATATTTCAAGTGTCAACAATGGCAGTGCAATCTCAGATATGAACATGAAATTTTATATTCATATATTGCTAATGATTTATTTAAGGAAATACGTATGACCTGGTTAATTATGAATGCAAATAGTTTTGAACAAGAAGTAACTCAATTGATTTTATAATCAATATAATTCTTTCTTAGCATGATGTAGAAAACAAATCAATCAAAATAATATATATTATTTTGAAGAAATACATATATAGAAATTGGTATTGAATCTTTATGGAAGCGCACCATAATTCTATTTTCATATACGTGACTGGACTTCCGCTATCAAATAAAATGGATTGATTTTTTATTTTCACACTGTTGTGATCATCGATAAGACTTGTCTCTAGCAATTCCATAAAATTACACTATAATAATCAATTTATTTACTACTATCTATAGAACAATGTTACATTTTATATTATGCACTTACAAACTAATCGTTTTTATTCAGACATATCTTTCAATATATATATAGACATACAATCATGATTTTTTTTTTCTGAGTGATTATGACTCACATATCATACGTAAAGCGACAAGTAATACAAACTGTTGTATTATCTACGTCTTAGAGTATATCTTAACACAACTAATCAAACATGGGAAAGTTATGCTCTATATACATCGGAGAGACAGATGCGTATTGTATACAAAATCTTACTGTAAAGAATATTACAACTTATTATATGGATAGAAATGTATGACAAATAAATGCATGGTACACAAAAGGAGACGATAATATGACATGAAAAAAAAAATAGCCGGTTTAAATTAACCAATTTTGAAACATTGTCTTCAACAAACTAGAATTTTATTTTTATAAATGTATAACTAGTTTGAATAGTTTAAGATAGTACTATTTGCTGTATAATTTTTATAGACCAGAATTTAATTAAAAATCTAGAATCGATGATTGATATATTTGTTAACAAATTTTTTCTGTAATTCAAAATAATCGTGATTACTTCCAAATTGTTCTTTTGTTGATGAATAATAATTAGGATTTTGTATATGTCCTAATTCATATACTGTCAGAGACAAAAAATTGTCTATTTCAAATTCGCAAGGGTATAATAGTTTGAAATTTTTTTGATAATATTTACTAATACGAATTGCAGTACGACCAAGTGTTGTTAAATTATTTGTAAGATTGTAACAAATAAATGTTCCTGTATTTAATGCACGTATACATGCCCATGTAGATAATACTTTTTCACCATTAAAACACATTTGAATTATATCTAAATCAAAAGCCATTAAATATGTTTCAATAGATGTTATACTTGGATGGTAAATAAATTGTAACGTGAGTTTTTTCCGTGTATGTGATTCATTCATTATTTCGAATATAGTAGAACCTAAAGTTATTTCTAATTCGTATACACGTCGATTCGATAAAACTCTTTGTTTAACAAAATAGTAATCACATAAATTTCCATATATGTTAGACTACAAAAAAAATTAAAGGAAAATAAACTGAAATTTTAGAATTTTATACTAATATATTGATGAAGTGTTTGAAATTTTGTCCAATATAAAAAAAATCAAGATCAGAATTAATAAATTGCGTAGTATTTCGTAAACAACACGTAAGAACTGAACCACCAGCCAAAACAAAATGGTTAAAATCTATGAATGGTGAAATCTTATCAAAACGAAATCGATTGATAAGATTGTTTTTAAAATCTTCAAGAGTTTCAACAAATTCTGGACGTGTTGGTGAATCGTTGCTGTAAACCTTGTAAAAATTTTTTTCATGAATCGATAACGAATCTGGTCGTAACACAACTAACAAAAGAAACTGACAATTAGCAATGGTTACTTATATATATAATAATTTAAACAGCTTCAATTATATTAAAGGAGAAAGTTTCTTATGTATTAGTGAAGTAGATTTAGTGTTGAAATACTTTGTGTATACAGATAAAAAGCTTCAGAAAAACTTTAGGAAACTAGGATGGAAAATTGAAATATGTAATGAAAATAATCGATATGTTTTATGCAACAGATTAATAAATGGTTTCATATATATACATGTTCTACTCAAAACTAAAATTCAGTTAAATTTAAAATTTGTCCACAACATATATATATTATATTACTGTAAATGCACAAAAATTTAATGTGAATTTTTGCAGAAATGAACAATGAATGAATGAAATTGTTGGGAAACCTGTTACAGTTTTACTATTTTTTAACAGCATTTCCCTCAGAGTGGAGCATTTTCTTGTATGTGCTACAATTGAAATAATATTCAAAACTACTGATGTGTAGGAACTTTTAGTTGACATATGCAAGAATAGTTTATTTATTTATGGTATAATGGTAATGTGCGAAAACATATAATCAGAAAAAAATAAATGTTTGACTTAATGTAAAATTGTTAGAAGGGATAATTACATCAAATAGACGATGTTATTTATGTGTAAAAATTAACCTCAGCAATGAAATATACAATAATAAGTAATTATTGTTTAGTAGTAGATATTATAAAAACTTACAAGATACGTCGAAAATATCTACAAGAGTATATTTTGGTTGATAAACAAAGGGTGAATAAGAAAATAATCTTGTGTATAAATGAAATAGATCCGTGCAATGGTAAGCCCAAACTTTATTTAACGTATGGACATCGAATGAACGTGGTAAAATGTAAGGCCACGAGATAGTTCCGTTTTTCACAGATACACGATGTTCTTCTTGAATATATCGTGTACTATACTTTATAAAACGATCGAATAAATTTTTTAAATTAAGATGAGGTGATGATCTCAATATGGTAGCAAAACTTTGTTCATTTATACATAGATAATCACTTAGAACATAGCTGACTTTCAATTGATGCTGACAAGTCAGATAGTAATTGATAAGATCATGCATTATTGTTGATGGTAACTCTGAATAATTCATTAATTCAAATGATGATAATTAGGTTTCAAAAATTGTGGAAAACCAATAAAAAGTTATACCAATTTGACAAACAAAAATAGGTGCAAAATAATATGAAAGAATGCGCCAGTTACATTGTACAACAAAAAATAGTTTATTAAATGATAAACACTCAAATATATTCATAAGGTGATAAATTTTCTTTTATTTTTATAACTTTCATCAAATTTTTTTTGATAATGATTAGATGGTATTGAGATCATATTTCGTATAGAATTAAATTCTTTAAATATTTAAAACGATTATACATCTATAGAGGTTGTTTTCCAATAATAGTTTCACTTCTATTGAAGATCTCGTCCAATTGTGTTTTTTTTCGTATTGAGTAATAATAACCAATGATTTCTGAACAAGGATGGTGATTTTGTACTGTGTACGTTCAAATTTTTGTTTACGCCATTGAAAAGAAATTCTTTCTAAATATTACTTCATCAGATAATGTTAAAATTATATTAATTTCAAAATAGATGAAATTAAAGTTATGTATTTACATAAATTCGTTATTAAAAAAAAACAGATATTACAACTAATTGAACCAAAGATGACATTTTTAACAAATTATGAAAACTTGAAAATAGGTTCGAAATAGATTGGTACTTATATGAAAGTTAGAGACGAAGTCAAAGAATATTTTCATCATTTTTAATTTGATTATATCGACATTCAATTTGATTTATAATTCCAGAATTTATATCAAATACACATCGAACACGAGAAGAAATAAATTTTCATTTTTTTACAAATCAAACAAATCGATTTGATTAATATGGGAACAGTCATTTTGGACATCGACACATTGAAGAAGAAGAGTACGCGGTACAATTAAAACTAAAATTATACTCTACAAACAAAAAAAAATATTGCACTATCTTCATCTTATTATTTCGCCCTAATCATCTTTTCATCCTTATTCAAATTTTTTAAAACATAAACGAATAGGATATATTACTGATTAATATATCCATCAAAGTCGTATTTATGAAACATGATCAACAATATCTGATCAATTTCGATTGAATAAAACAGAAGATAGTAAAAAAAGAAATTAACAAACGTGGCGCAAAACAGTATGATTAACTAAAACAAAAGAAAATATGACAACAAAAAAACAAATAAATGAAAAGTCAATGGTTGTGAAAGGTGTCAACGGAAGTTTAGAATGGGTTATATATGTTGGTAAATGGAATCACAAAGATCTATTTCAAAGTAGTCACGAATGGTTATTCGGTATGCGATAAAAAATACAAAAAAACATTAGAAATGATAATAATTTAAATTATTTAGACGACAAAGGTCGAGAAAGAGCCGGCACAATCTTTATCGACAAATTATACGTGGACATCAGACATATAATCATAGATACAAGACCAAATCGACCTTACTTCATCTGGAAAGATGTAACCTGATTAATCAGAAACACATGAGAAAAATTTATCCATGTTTTGTTCTAGAAAAAGATATAATAGCAATAGCACAAACAAAAACTTTTATTTTGGTTATATTATTTTTTCGAACTCAGACAACGTGGTTGTGACTTTTAGCATTTAAATAAATGGATCATACGACAGAACAGAAAATAAAAACACTTAGTATTCGGCAATAATGAAAAAAAAGAAATCGAAGTTAATTGAAGTGTCCGTAAAATGAAAAAAAAGAATCATATGCGAAATAATTGAAGTTATACAAAAAGAAACAGTCCAATATACAGAATAATAAAGGAGTGAACAGTGAAGAACACCAGTATAAGATTTTCTATGTCTAAAACGTCATCTCAAAAGAATCTTGAAGTTTATACTCTGAAAATTTACACCTCCTATAAGATTGACTCTGACAGACGGTACTTCTTGATTCACAGACCTTCAAACACCATCCAAAAGACTAACACACATTCTTCAAATACAATCACAATACGTAGATGATTAAGATATCATTACAATATATCAACGATTTCATCTTTATAGTTGCAAAGCGTTACATAAACCTTTAGCAACAAATACATGGGAAAACAAATTGAACGAGATTCTCACTTGATTATTAATAACTGCTACATCGTGTTTCACATTTTTAATCCCGCAAGGGATTGCGCTAACAGCTTTTT
>CAJNOL010004059.1:0-17772 GCA_905250125.1 Rotaria sordida | reverse complement strand
TGGGTGTGGGTGTGGGTGTGGGTGTGGGTGTGGGTGTGGGTGTGGGTGTGGGTGTGGGTGTGTGGGTATGGGTGTGGGTGTGTGGGTGTGGGTATGGGTTGTGGGTGTGATTTTTCATTTTCTGTATATCCACACCCCACACCCACATCCACCCACACCCACCCACACCCACGCTCACACCCTCAAGCTGGTTAGATGAATTGTGCTTTGCTTTTTTCATCAATTCCTATGTTAGCCATAGTATTTTAAAACTATTCATCAGTCTATCGTATCCATCACTTATTTGAAATATGATATATGAGTGTAAACGATTAAATTTTCTTCTCATTGAGAAATTGACCGTTTATATTTACATTACTGTTATATTAATGCTAAATTGTCATATATTTATTCTTTAAAAAAAATGCGAAGAATTTCTCATTATCAATTCGTTTCATTTTACATTAAGACTAAGTTTACGTTTTACTATTTACTTAATTGTATATTTTCTTTTTTTCTTTTTGTTTCTTTTAATAGTGGAACAAAAGATAAAAATATATAGGTTTAATCAAACAGCATTAATATCTTATCATCCCATTCCACTATTAAAGAGAACAAAAAGAAAAAAGGAAAATATGTAAATAAGTAAATAGTAAAATGTAAACTTAGTCTTAATATAAAAGCAAACGAATTGATGAGAGACAAATTCTCGACATTGCTTTCAAAGAATCGGCATATGTCAATTTAACATTAATCCAATAGCAATTTGAATATAATGGGTCAGTTTATCCGTAGGAACAGAATTTAGTTATAAATTGTTGGCACTTGATCATTTAGATGAAACGTTTCTTGCTCATTAAGATGTGTTATAATGGAAAGTGTTTCAACCGTTTAAAAAGTGTCATTAGCAGCCAAAAACGCGTTAAAACAGTTAGAATTTTAACGATTCAAGCGTTTAAATTTGCAAATCGTGTTAAAATTCAATTTTTCATAAACTGTTTTAACGCGTTTTTGGCGACTAATGGCACTGTTTAAACAGGTTTAAACATGTCAATGTGTAAACCCGTTTAAACACTATTTTTGGCGTTTTCGTGTCTGTCTAGGTAGAGCTGATTTATTCAATATAAATATACAATATTGTATGAGTTTACCGCAGCATGCACTTCAATCTTTAGAAATAAATCGTGTCACACAAGTGCGAGTATTGGGTGATTATTGTATTCATATTGTTAAAAATATTTCACAATGGAAAATTGGTATTTCATCAATATTAGCTAATGCACTTGGCTTAGGTCCATTTAAAGATATCTTTTGGTCGAATGAATTTGAACCTGGTGCTCCTTATAGAACAACAGTGAGAGAATCTTTATCGGAGAGAGAAATATTAATTGCAACACTGTCAACTGGATCAGTTGCTTTTCGTGATGGAATTAATTATATTGATACAACACGTACTATGAGATGTTGTCGTCAAGATGGTCTCATTTTAAAACCTTCGAAACCTTTAACAACAAATATCTTATTAATTTCTGATTGGACGTTTAATAAAGGTATTACACAAGGCGAACTTTATTCAACGAAAGCAATGATAAAGAATCAAATATTTTCAATAATATTTGCATCATCAATGGAACGAAATTATTCATTAATTCCATCAATGATTGGATCATCATCTTCTGGATTAATTTAGTCATTTAATAATCAATATGAATTATTTACTTTTTATGAAAATCATTCTCTCTTTGTATTAAATGAAAAATGTAATGATACATTATTTTGGATTTGGTATAGTTCACTTTTATGGTATTTTAATGATTCTTTATCAACTAAATATGCTTTTATGGGTGAACTTAATGAATGGAGATTTATTAGTCAACAAAGATTTTATTCTTTAACTATTAATTCTGATAATATTCAAATGACAATAATGGTTAAAGGTGTACCAAATGAATTAGTTGATATTTTAGTCCATAATTCGAAATTCGAGTCAATTCTACATTTAATCTGTCATTTTTCTGATGAAAAGTTACAAGCTCCAATTATAATAAATTCTACAAATATTACTCGTTCATAAAGTAAAACAAATCATTTTCAATTACGAAATTTGATTTATTTCTATTTTACAAAAATAAGTTAACACTGTTAGTCGTATAAGTCAATTAAAGAGAATCTAATCAATTATTGATATCGAATTTACATAGGACAGCCAATAAGTAATGAGAGTGATACTTTAGTTTCTCATAAGAAGCTTTATAAACTTTTCTTTCTATATAGTCTTCTAGAGAAAACAATGCACTATTTTTCTATGCTATTTGATTATACTTCAACTAATATAATGATAATAAATTTTTGATAAGAGTTTTTTCGTTATCATATCTACTGGATGAAATTTCGAAACGCAGTTTTCAGTTCCTTAATACATTTTATAAAGGCTCAAAATATACCATAAGATGTAGCATGAAGGGTGGGTGTGAGTGTGGGCGTGGGTGTGGGTGTAGCTATGAGTGAAACCAAGATCTGCACCCACACTCACACCCACCCACACCCACACCCACACCCTCCATTACTCCATCAGTTGACAGTATCGAATACAATAGAACGATTAGAAAAACCATGGCGTCAGTTGAAGAAATTTAAAGAAACATCCTCGATTATTGAATATTCTCATCTTGTGGAACTTATCCTGTATGATGTACATATAGATTATGTGGAACAATTTCTTTCTAGCTTGAATACAAACCTACCTTGTCTTAGCAAACTTTGCGTTCGATATGAACATTTAACAACTATTACAGAGAATTTTACAAGAGATACAAAACGTATCAACTGTACAAAACTAAAATGTATTATCTTCGATGAAGTTATACATTTAACACAGCCAAGAAATTTTTATCTCTATTTTCCTTCTTTATAAAAAAAAATGTTGTTCTTGTATGTAGTTTTTGGATTTGTTTATTCAATCAATAGAATAAAATGGCAACATCTACTTGTATACTGAATCAAATTTCTCGACATAGCTGATTTCGTTGTGTATCGATCCACTTTCTTTCCAGAAAATGTGTTGTTATTTCCTTATCTTACAGTTGTCGGTAGTTTGTTCCATTAACGTCCCACCTTCTAATATCATCGATTCTACAAATGATTTCTTTTGATTTTGCAGTCGTCAAATTGCATGTTAAATTAGCTTGATATGTTGCTATTAAAATCACACTTAAAAAATATATACCAACAACTAATAATCGACCTGCAGCTGTACTAACATGAAAATCTACACTATATCCTATTGTCGTTCCAGAAAAATACCAGATATTTATTCCCATTTGAGAAAATGATTGTTTCATTTACAATGCTCTATTTTCTGGTCTTTCATATATATAAATTAAGACCGCAGACCATAAAAAAAACAGATAAAATGAATATCCAAACTATCCATGGGAATGGTTTTAAGTAAGAGAAGAAATCTGCACTAGCAGTAGATGTATCATGTATAATAATTCGTAATGAATTATCAAATATTGAACTTGAAAACTCTTTCTCTTCGTGCAGCGAGAATGGTCACATCACTTATTATCATAGCGTATATATTATTTTCTACAGCATCAATTAGTCCATTATAAGTTTGATTCGGTGGCAACGAAGTAATAATTGGAATAAATCCCATTTTCTTTCGTAAATGTTTAATAAGATCAGGTACATAGCCAATTGATTTTTGTATTATTTGTCTATATTTATCTTTTATTTCTTTAATCATTGTAAATGGAGCTACTTCAATAATTGCAATGCGTAAGGTTACACCTGAAAGCGTTGCATAACCTGAAGGAGTTACTAAAGAGTTTTCCAAGGGGGAAAAAGCGGATCCTCCGATCCTCGGAACCTTTGGATCCTTTGGAATCCTAGGATCTCAAAGGATCCAAAAGGATCCAAGGATCGGAGGATCCGCTTTTTCCCCTTTGGCTTAACGCATAAGGAAATCCATGCTTGTATGGTGTAAGCATGAGAACACCAAGCACCTCCAGATCAGAGATGAGCGAGCCAGCTAAAAAGTCACACCGCCACCGCCCCGTCCCGCCCCGTTGATAAAGTTTCGCACCGTCACCATCCCGCCTATTCAACAATAAAACCGTCACCGCCCCGCCCCATCTAAAGTCTGTCGTCAGAAGTCATTTATTCATGAAATTTTTAGTAACTTTTCATAATTACTATTATATTTCCTCAGGGCTGGTCCGACGCCCCCCCCAACTTTTGAAAAGTTTTTCTTTTTTCTCTGCAGAGGCGCGATGGAATTTTTTTCGGTTTTCGTCAAAAGTCTTATCTAAACACCTACTACATTTGTGACGATAAAAAAAAGATTTTTTACTAAAGCTACGAAAAAAAAATTTTCGAACCCCCCCCCCTCAACTTTCCATGGTTCGGGCCAGCCCTGTGTTTCCTGAGATGAGAAGGTATAATTTAAATACAGGATGACTTACATATAATTACATGACAATAAGAAATTTAAATGGCTCTACTTCTGTTCATGCAAATGGGCTCATTTTTTGGTTGGTAATAGAACTCTCCTCAATTTTTTTCTATTTGAATAATGTAAGTAAATCAAACTGTTAAGTATTTCAGTTGACGTCAACAAAGCAACTTCACTAGTTATCAAGTAAAAAACCACATATGAAATATTGTGTAGATGATTTTTAGTTATCATTTGACAGAATGACTTGAAAAAATTCAAACAAATCTTTTAAATGATACTACATTGATGTACATATAGAAAACTTTCTGGATTAGCTACTTTAAATACCGGAACTAGTGCTTGATAACTAAAACGCGTATCTGAAAGCCTTTAGTTACCCAGTCGGCAAGTTTTCAACAAAAATCAGTGTTCCACGTCTGAGACTTCGAAACATTGTAATTGCTAACTTTCAAATTGACTGGTTGAGAAATTTCTCTCAATGTCATCCATATAGTATCACTCAGCAGATTTATTTGAATTTTTTCAAGTCATTCTGTCAAACGACAACTAAAAGTCATCTACACAATATTTCATATGTAATTTTTTGCTTGACAACTAGTAAAGTTGCTTTGTTGACGTTAATTGAAACACTTAACAGTTGGATTTATTTACATTATTCGAAAAAAAAAAGTTGAATCCTTTTGAATGACCAGAAGTAGAAATATTTAAATTTCTTGTCGTTATGTTATTATTTATAGACCACCCTGTATATAAAGATAAAATTTTGAAATAGAAAAAAAATAAACATTTAAGAAAAATGTTAAGAAAAACTCAATATTGTCAAGGGGCGGGGAAACCGCAAGATCTTGCGACGCACCGTCACCGCCCCGCCCCGTCAAGTTTCTGCACCGTCCCGCCGACGGGGCGGGGCGGGGCGGTGTGAAACCGCGGCTCGCTCATCTCTGCTCCAGATCATAGAGTTTCTAATTGGTTTCATAAATTCAAATAGAGCAATTACAGTGTTGAAGATGTTGTCTGAGTAACAATTGAAAATGATCCTCATTCAACAGTCAAGATCTCCATCGTCGGCTAACTTAAGTCATTCCATCACCATTTTTTGTAGGTTCGGGTGTGTGGGGTTGACGTAGTTTATTTGTTTCAGCAACATCCAACCGAGACCTGCACTCACACACACAGGGCGGTTGCCTATGTATTCTTAAATGATCGTCTACGAAAAGTCCAGCAATCAAAGCCAAGCAATGCATCATTTGGATCAAGTTTCTTGCTATATATAACTTTAAGTATCATTAGTTTTCTAAGCCGTTGAACGTTTCAATTTAACTATGACAGTAATTCTCGTTTTTGGCTAGTTTTCGTTGTGATTTGAAACACATTTCTATGAATTAGAATATTGCCCTATAAACGGCGTGTTCAACACGTATGGAACTATTTCAGACAAAAAAACTGGCGTATAATATCACGTAAAGCTGTAGCACTGGACGGGTGTTAACGCGCTTTCAAGGTACTAAGATGTGAGCTCTGTTATTCCCTCCTTGCTGAATTTTACTCGAAAAAAAAGCATAATACAAGCATTTTCATCCGAGCTCGAAAAGCAAAGTACTTTGCAGTATGTTGTTCGTCCTTTCAGCATTATTTGGTTTAAACATATCATCAACTCGAGCAGCAAAGCTGCTCATGAAGACGGCTACCGTTCGAGTTTTTTTTTGGAGATAAGGTTATCAATATCGATCGTTTCAGTGTTTCCTATCGACTTCGGATGCATTCATCATGTACTTTGGAAATCCTTATTGTCTTGATGACATTCCTAGAGTAAATCATATTAACAACGTCGGTACTCAATATGATTTTTAATTATACTAGTGTAAATAGACGCTATTCGAAGCTCATACTGAATCTTTTTGTGGAACTCACATATATTTTCGAAGAAAATAGTGAGTGTAAGTTTTAAGTTCAAGTTTTCGCGGCTTCTCGCCCTCTCGTTCCCTCATCATTACGGACACTTATCAACGAAGGTCCCATTTACAGACACCCCCCGTTGCAGACCTTAGTAATCGAGAATAATAGGCGTCAGTTTTTCTAGAGGTTTTGCAGAATTGACTAAGTTATAATTTTGAAAAATAATAAATATCATTATTTGTGAGTTGATTGATATATATAATAGTGCATAAGATCTGCTATAGATACCATAGATATGTAAAACGGGCTTATTTGTCAATCAATTCAATGATTATAATAATAGAAATGTTGAATTAAGAAAAACAAATTAAAAAAAATGAAAAATAGCGAGCGAATAACAACAATGCAAGCAAAAAATAGGGCGTCCGTAGAAAAAACAAAAAATTTCTGTTCGAAATTCAGAAATTAGATAGGTCCTTGCTCTGATGATTAATTATCATGTAAAACAACTGTAACCTGCAAGAGATTTTTCACTTTACATATTTTGTATTAGTTTAATGAGGCTAGAGCGCATATATGAGTTCCACATTTCAGCGACCATGAGGCTGCGCTAACAAACTTTTTTCGATGTGTCAGATTTGTTTACCGCAAATCAGATATAGACATTCGTATATGATGAGTCACTATCATAAACTTTTCAAACCTATTTTATGAACATAAGTAATCTATTGTTAGGATTAATATTTATTTCAATGCAAACAAGCAAATGTTCAAAAGTAATAGACGTTAAGTATGTAGTATAAATGACCTTTGCTATTTGCCAGGTGATGTATACTATGTTCTGTCGTGTTAAGAGCGGATAATTAATCTTTGTGTTCAATAAAATGCTAGTTTACGCACAGAAATGATTCGGTTCAACTTAATTTGCTTTCAAGAGTAGACCATAGGGACGGATTGCTTTTTCATCGAACACTCGTAATGCCAATCCATCACGGACTGGACTTCGGTGTTCTGTAAATTTGTCATTCTGAACCCGACATTGAAATACAATGTAATATGTTTTGAAGGTGCCTGGTGGGCCTTCGATTTTGAAGCCTGGATTAGCATAATCTGCAGCACCTCGCTCACAATGTGTTGCAACATACAATCCTTTGACATCGGGAACAGAAGGCCGTTGATGTTTTGCTTCATCTTTACAAACATCCGTGGCGACAAATTTGTGCTGTAGGCCCGTATTTATAATATTTTTGACAACACCCGCTTGTCTTCCATGATAGGCAACGATCCACTCTCCGGGTGAATTATTCATGCCGAGCCACAACCGATCGTTTGGATATTTACCTTCAACGTTCAGTGCATGACGATACCATCCTTGTGGAAAATAGTATGGTCGTCCGCCTCGCTTTTCTTCTTCAGCATGAGGATAATCACGATTGTATCGAGGATCAAAATCTGATTCTTGCAATTGCAAAAAGGTGGGTGCTGTCTCCAACTTATAATTATAAGGTTCTGGAATTAAATATTGCAAAATTTTCTGTTGTTGTTTAGGTGATAGGTGATTCAATTTATGCTTTAGCTGTTCAGCAAACTTTTTCGTTTCTTCGAATTCTGGCGTTGTTATACCACATTCGACAATGATTGAAGATGCACGACTAATCGAAAACACTCTGATGAACTCTTTCTTACATCCGACATTAGCAACAAGATCATTAATTAATGTGACAGTGAAATCTCGTAGGCTCTGGGCGGACGATGTAATATCATCATAGTTGAGTTTCAAATGTAATTTAAATTTGGCTGTTTGTAGATTTTCCCCTGCTGCAATCATCGAATGAATACTACCAAGATTACCTACTCCACAAGCTGTTCGATAGTCACTGTCATCGTATTGAAAGGCTTGTTCGGTAAAAGTGAGACGGGCGCCAAGTTGATGAGCAAGTTCACTAACTATGACGACTACTGTCTCAATGTTATTGACGGCGGGAGTAAACGGCTGAGCAACAAAATCAATTGGTTGACCTTTATTTTTCATCGACCTGTAGATGGATAGGCATTCAAAAGTACGAACATCAATCGGAGAATTTTTGTTGTAATGAACCGGCAAACATATTTTGTTTGCAGAAGGTAATTTGACCGGCTCGAACCATGCTGGTGTCACAGATAGAGTAGTCACTTGGTTGGTAGTACTAGTAGCAGTAACAACCGGTATAGGTGTAGCTATGACATCGGTTGGAATAGAGATATTTGGCTGATCTGATGTACCTAAAAATGATTTTTTAATATGATTATATCACATGAATATCTCTTTTCAACAACTCATTAAGTGCAAGTGTAAAACTTCTCTTTTCATCTTTTTTGGTAACAGTTTTAGAACATACCTAATGCAGGTGGTATTGGATCAAGGGGGAAACAGCTGATTATTTGATTAGATATGATTTTAAGTGATTAGGAGTGATTAGTAATGATTAAGAGTGATTAGTAATGATTAAGAGTGATTAATAATGATTAGGAGTGATTAGTGGTGATTATGAGTGATTAGCAGTGATTATGAGTGATTAGCGGTGATTAGGAGTGATTAGGAGTGATTAGGATGATTAGCGGATTTCTAATCAGCTGTTTCCCCCTTGGAAAAAATGCAGCGCAAATAAGTCTTGGTTTTGTTCTGTCCAATTTTAATAACTGGCATCATTGGCAAGAAACGACGTAGAGAAAGAAAGACAGAAATACAGTCAAAAAAGTGGTGTGGTTGGTGCCATAATGGTATTTATGCGAAGCCTACCATTACACCCTCACCCATTATGTCGGTAGACGCAAACCCAGGAGCTTAACAGTTGAGCTACAACTATGTCTGTCGAAGTAGCACTCATTATACAACAACTGCGCATTAAAACAACACTTTTCTAGTTACCTACATAGAACTCAAATGCATTATAACTATTGCAGTTCTGATGCATAAAAGATGAAATTTACTTTAAATTTTAAGAAAAGGATGAAGGCAAAAAAATTCTCTGCATCTATTTGCGACAGAAAAAAAATCACTGTCTGTAAGAAACAGTCCAAGTGTCCTGCCGAAGCAATCGTGCAAGAGAAAATGAAGAAAGAAAAAAAATCGAAAACGATTCTGTTCGTGTTGAATGATGGAAGAACGAAAAAAACAATTAACGTAAATATATTCGTTTGTTACAAATAACTACAAGGGATAAACAAGACACTTGCTTGAATCTTGAGTCGAAATTTTATGATGAAAAAGTATGAAGTTGAAATCGTCACTTTTAGTATCTGAAAATTGTTTTGTGCATATATTTCTAATAGATCAGAATCAGAGATGAGCACAGGACAGGACGCGATTTTGATTTTTGTCCTGTCCTGCCGCCCGCCAGGACAGAGATTGCCAACAGGACAAAACAGGACAGGACGTGATTTTGATTTTTATCCTGTCCTGCCGCCCGCCAGGACAAAGATAGCGATTTGAACAGGACGGAACAGGACAGAAAAATTTCTCATGTGAACTTTTTCGTTCTATTGTTATTGATATTTTTATAAACGACTATCATTTTCGACGTGTCTCTTTTTAACACTCGACGTATGTGGTGAGTGATAGATATCGCCGAGAATGAATTGTAACACAAATTCAAATATTCGTTGAAAAAAAGCTACCAATTAGATGTAATCATTGATGATTCAGAAATTTTCAGTCACAATACAAAGAGAAAATAACACGAAACAAGTGTTCTTTGTCCTTTTCGCCTTGAATGTTTTTTTGTTTTACTTTGTATTTTATTTATTTCGATTTATTGACTATCAAAATAAATATTCAGCATGAGAAGTAGTAAAATTTTATCATTGTCGAGTACATTAAATTCCTCAAAAACTAAACAATTACCTAAATACGAAATAAAAATATAATGTTATAAAAAAGAATCCTCAACACCATTAATAGGTTTGTCGAAAGTCTTTCGTTATGCAGGAAAATTAGCTTAACATGATGTATTTCAAAGAATGTCAGGATATATTAGTTGTTTCAATTGTTATAGTACATTTATTCATGAAAATAGTTGTTTTCTTGTGATAAAAGTCTATGCTGTTGTTCCTTTTAATAGTTAGTATCTAGTATAAAATAAGACAATGATATTACAATGAATAATGTTCATTTTTTTTGTGTTTTTTTCTTGTCATGGATGTGCCATCAAGATATAAAATTAAGATTTTATTATATTTTGTTGTACTTATAAAATAAGTGATGATCTAGAGTGTACTTCTTGTATTTGAGGATAGTAAACAATAAATTAGGTCTAACGTGAATAATAGTAAGATCTGCTTTGATCAACGACAGGAATGTTCCCAAGGAAAAAAAAGTGGGGGTCCTAGGTATAGATCCCTGTACCCCCACTCGGGACAAATTTCTTACATTGAGATTTTAAAATAAACGTTCTAGTGCAGTTTTACTATAGGAATCCACTATTTTTCAAAAGTGGGAGGATGTGGACTCCCTATTCTCACGTCGGCAGATCCCTGATTAACGATAGTCAGATTAAGGACTCTCGTGATCGACTCTCTGTCGCTCGAAAAAAATGGAATGAATTAGCAAAAAAAACTAGGACAAAGTTGTCATGTATTATCCTATCACCCGTCAGGACACAAAAAGTCAGCAGGACAAAGCAGGACAGGACAAAAACAGGACAGGACACGATTTTGATTTTTGTCCTGTCCTGCCGCCCGCCAGGACAGAGATTGCCAACAGGACAAAACAGGACAGGACGTGATTTTGATTTTTGTCCTGTCCTGCCGCCCGCCAGGACAGAGCTGGTTATCAGGACAGGGCAGGACAGGACGAAAAAACTTGTCCTGTGCTCATCTCTGATCAGAATAGATAAAAATAATCTGTAAAAGAGAAACATATTCTTCTTATAATCTCTAAAAAACATGTTATTGCTGCTCAAGTTGATATCTCATTTATCGTTGTAACACTTCTTCTTCCGCAGTATTATGTTCTCTCATATCAGATCATTCTTCACTTTATTTTTTTCTTCCTAGAATTAAACAATGCGAATGCAAAAAAAAAAGCTCATTGAAATAAAGATTCTTTTTCTGCATATATAAAGTTTGTTTTATACAAGAATAAATTCAAGTATCTATTAATAGTCTTAACATAGAAGAATGAACCTAACTAAAGAAAATCACAGATTTCATCATGAATATGTAGTCATGAGTTAGAGGTCAGTTAAATTTTCAGTGTTAGCTAAGAGAAGAGGTACACCCAAACTTAGAATCTACTCTTTAGCTGCGGCTCACTCATTTTACGAACTCAAACTTTCTTATGTTTTTCGTTACGGTTGTCAACTGGTTTTATTTTGATTTTGAATTGACAAAAAAAAAACAAGTCCATTAGTCAATGCTTCCACTACCATATAAAAGCAGAAATAAAGCTGGTTGGCTTCTATTGACTATTTTTGGACATCTTTATAACATGACACTACTGATGGAATTACGCACATGATGTCGATAAATCAATAGAACGACAAAATATTTTATTTTTATCATCCATAAAAGATAAAGCAGTAACATTACATCGAACTATTTAATTATAACATGATGTTGCTCAAGTTACGCCCTTCTTCCACCTTAAAAATCGATCTCAGGCTAGGTACATGCTGAAAGCATGGAATTTTTAGAATATGTAGGCACTGAAGTGAAGAAGTTGCGGTAAAATTTTCAGCCTGATAACATGATATTTGAGGGAGATATTCGACAAACAAGAGTCAAATACAGCTCATTTGGTAACCCAAATTTCTCTGTCCAGACTCACTCTATATATTTAACTTTTTCTTGTTTGAAAGAGCATATCAGAGGGTGTGGATGTGTATTTTCTCTTTATCCATTTCCACACCTACACCCTTCATCACCAAAGCCTAATCATCTATGGCAACATAATTCCATAGAAAGTCGGTTCATTAACTTTGTTTAGTACATCACTTGATGGTGATAGAAGAAAGTTAATTTCTTTTATCAATTTTTAATGATGTTGATAAATTTGTGAAAAAGTACAATAGAAATACATTTAGGAACTATATGAAAAATTATGTGTGGGTGTTGCTCTTCTCTTCATCCACATCCACACTTTAAGCCAATGAATTGTTTTTCTTGATATGTTATCTTTTTTTTTTTTTTGATAATACTTGACCACGAATATTTGTTTTATAGGATGAATGATATCTTCTATTTAATTAAATAACAAAGCATATCTTCGCATACAAATATATATTAGATTGAAAAGATACGAACAAAAATGATCGTAATTCAATATGAATAAACAAATACTTTGAAATAGTATTTCTTATAAAACTTGTATCTATCATTCTAATTAAAGTTCAACGTGCTCGATGTCTGTATATCGTAATGATTTTTTAAACATCCAAAAATATTTTATAATCGTACGTTTCACCAGTCATAATATGTCCAAATGCTGAAAGTTGCCTCTAAGATACTGGTAGTAAGAAGATATTATTCATAATTATGAATCCAGCGACATAATTCAATGAAATGCCTACAATTTTAGAATAAGCTCATCAACTTTGAATAATATGAATGTTTAGTTATTAACGAACTCGAGTAGATTGCTGAAGAGAATATAAAGATGCACAGCAGAATGCAAAATATGATACATAGGGAGACAGTTTTCGTTACAAATGTGTAATACCCGTAAAAAGTCTATAGAATACATTTGTATCATTTTTATATTCAAACATTAAAAAAAGATTAAACTAAAGAATTTCAATCAGTAGGGTGTAGATATGATTGAAGAGAACTCTTGTTCAAATCATTTGAAGGATCAACTATTTTTATCAAAAAAAAGATGGCAAAAGCTTAAACAACACTTTGTTCAAAAATTTGATGGAATGTTTCGAAAAGATGTCGCAGAATCTTAATAATGAACAACATTGGATGAAATATGATCACTGATAATTTACATATCATATATTCGTGATCAAAGAGTATTTGAAAGAATTTTTTTTTTTGAAAAATCTTATTCGATGATATTATTTATAATAATCAAAAGCTGAGTTATGTCTATGCAAAAAAGAAACAGACATATTCATCTGTATTTCAATGGAACAAAACGAAAAAGGAGTGATATGAATATTGCATTCGTTTGCAGGAAAGAAAAAGAACTGACGTATACGTGTCTCTTGATCGAGGCATTTTTTTTTGCTTTAAAGCAAGGAGAACGACATTATATTTGCATTGTGAGGTCAACATTTCTTCTTCTTTCTTATATGAACTACTAGAAGAGCACGTCGCGTCGAAAATTTGTGTACTTGTTTCATTAAAATTTTTCAAACTCGAACGCAGATTCCATCCGAATTCATAATATTCTCAATAAAATGTTTAAATCCGTCTTGATAGTCGAACTGAAGATACGAGATACTTTTTTTTTTGCTTATTCAGATTTAGTAACTAGTACGTCTTACATATTTTTCAGAACATCTTGACAACGATCGTATAAGAATGCGGTCATAACTGACTTTTACTTTTAGAGTAGTAACTAGTTAGGTCAGGTCCGGATTCAAAACAAACTCGATGGGTTCTAACTGTTAGTAAAATTGGTAACGAGTTGTATATTGCTGTGATTTTATCCACTTTAGTTTTCGTTTTGTGTCCTTTTCTGTTTCATAGACATGATGCCGTTATCGTCAAAAGCGTCGATAAAAAAAAATGACTATCAGTTACTCTATTTTGTTACCATGTATAAGCGGTAGAGAGAGAGAGAGAGAGAGAGAGCAGTCGTGAACGAGTTTCTTTTACTACTTGTAGTAATTTTTTCTTTCTCTTCTATATATTATTGGTGAGCGTCATTATTTGCATTCTTTTATTTAGTCGACATAGCTTGCCATGCCTACGAAAGCAAGTCAAAAATTTCAAGGTCCAAGCCTTTATAAAACGTTTGTTGATGCTTATATGAAAGCTCGACCTGATGAAAAACGAACTGTAAGTTCATTTTTTTTTTTGATGAAAATAAATAATTAGATTCTTTTTTTTTTGAAATAGACAAAACATCATGATGCTCAAGCTGAATGGAATGAAATAAAATGGAATGAAGAATATGTTAAAGAAAAAATCGAAGAATATTTAGAAATATATAATAAACTTATTGGATCTTCTAATCAAAATTTTGAACATCAACCATTATCTATTTCTTCAAACCAACTAAAAACTAATCGTAATCGACAAATAAAAAGAAACAACATAAATCAAGATAATAATGAAAATATAAATGATGATGAACAATCGAATGGTTCTGATGATCTTAATGATGATGGTGATGGTGATGATGATGATGATGATGATGATCATGATGATGATGATGATGAAGATCAAGAAAAATATAAAAAGAAAACAATCCATAATATTAAAAAAAAACGTAAACTAGTTGATGAAGAATTGATTGAAGATCCACAAGCATTATCATCTGGCGGCCGTCTTTCATTTGAACCATTAGTAAAAGATAAAAGACAACCGGCACAAGAACGTGTTTATAACGAATTAAGTGCAATTAATGATCGAATTGCTTCATTAATACAAGTTAGACAAATGGGTTTATTAACAATAGAAAATAGAAGACAATTAAAACAATTAATGAAAGATAGAAAAACAAAAACTTATGCACTAAGACGTCTTCAATCGAGACAAAAAGCTTCAAATAAATATAGAGTTAAACGAAGAAAAATTGTATTAACATTTATTTTTTTTCTTTCTTGTCTTTTTTGTTTTTATTTGTTCGGTTATTTATAGGTTGAACATTTATTTGAAACAAAGCCTGAATTACATCCACAATTAAAAAAAATTTATCGTCCTGGTGGTGGTCGACCACGAATTGAAGAACAAATACCTAATTTATTAGAAATAATTGAAGAAATTGCAAAAGTTGGTGGAGCAAGTGATGATCGAAGACGATCAGAAACTATTCGACCTTGTTTAACATTAGATGATTTAAGAGAAAAAATTCGACAAAGAGGCTATGATATTAAAAGAACAACACTTTATTATCGGTAAATAATTAAAATTATATAAAATAAGAACATCTTAAATATTTAATAGAGAGAGAAATAAGTTTTATGATGACGACATTTTGTTTACTAAATCGATTTATACACTACTTTTTTTTATCTGAATGAAGAAAATTTGTTCCGTGTCATGTTTGCAGAAATTCGAGTTAAATGTAGTATAACTTGAGAGACTAGTTCTATTCAAATAAGTTTTCCCATTTATAGTAAACAAAATTAGAACCTTTTAATAATTATATTCGAAGTAAATTTATTTCAATTTTGAATTTCAACACAAAATACTATCAACTCAGATTATTTTCCATTGAAAATATGAGTGATTGTTTGTAGAGCATTCAGTCTAATAGAATCTTAATGATTTCTTCATGGACTATAAACATATGCATAATTTGTCAAGAAAAAAAAAGATTACAACTCTGATCCATTTCAGAGTTGTCTCAAAAGATAAGTTAAAAAGAAAATCATGAGAAACGTTTGAAACATATATATATATATATGTAGGTAGACAACATTTGTTGTGGTAATTCCAAATATATTATCTATTTTGATTGAGAAGTTAATAATTATGATAAAAATTACTGAACATTGGACAAAAAAAAAGACCGTTTTTACTTCTCCACACAAAACTTTCTTTACTCGAAATATATTCATCTGAATTCATGATCTTAAATATTTGAATTTACTGATAAAAATTTCATCAGTAAAAAGAAAATATCTATCAAAGGGCCGCAACTACATCTTTCTTATACCAGCTGTTAAACATTTTGACTGGGACTTCTCTGACAAAAGAATTTAGATGAAACGCTCAAATTTGATTAAAAAATAGGTTAATATTGTTTAATTAAATATTTTTTCATGGTGATTAGGGATAGACCAGCTCAGCTCACGAACTCCGTTCAAATGAGCTAAAGAACTGCTCGAACAGTTCTTCTGAGCGAACTGAACCGTTTCCAAACAGTTCGTTTTAAATGAGCTGAACTGTTCGAACACCTCATTCGAACGAACCGAACTTTTTGCAGGGGTACCCATAAGTCTTCAAGGACTGCCCTAGAGTTGCCGAGAACGCTCTATCGATTGATGGATATATGTGTGGGTCCCAGTGGTTTCTTTCGTGGTGACATAGAATCCCACTATCTGATTGGCTGAAAAATTGGCCAATCCCTATAGGATGGCCCTTGAGGAGCTCGAGATATCCCTCTATAATAGGACTTGTGGGCCTCGAAGTACCCCTATATAATAGGGCTTTAGGACCTGGAGATACCTCTATATGATAGCGCTTGAAGACCTATGGGTACCCCTGTAGGGTAGCCCTTGAGCACCTATGGGTGCCCTACAAAAGGTTCGGTTCGTTCGAATAGTTCAGTTTGTGTCAGTGAGCTTTTTCAACAGCTCATCATTTTTGAGCGTGAGCTAAGCTTGTCGACTCTTAGTGGTGATTTCAACTATTCACCAAAAAGGCTTCTGGAGATAAACCATCTACGTTATTCATCTTATTAAACTTTTCTTATCCTGATCGGATTTTATTAATGTTTGAAATGTCCACACATTAAATTTCGATTAAAGAAATAATTTGTTTTTGATGATCTAAATGTACTAGTATAAAATCTTGTTTTTGTTTTTTTTTTCTTTCAAAATATTTAGTCTATTACCTCATCGTGCATCATCAAGAGATGGTCGTCGTCATGTTAATACTGCTCCTGTTCGTCTTCGTCGTGCTCAAAATGATGATCATGGAAAACATGAAGATGGTCATTTTGCTACGGCAACAATACGTTATATGAAAGATTTAGCTTCAATATTCGGCAATGATTGTGTTCTTTATTTATCTCAAGATGATAAATGTAAAGTTCCATTAGGTTTACCTGCAGCTAGAGTTCAAGCACCAATGTTAATGCATTTGGACTATCGAATAAGTTTACCAGATCATGATTGGGTAGTTGCACCACGACATCAATTAACACCAAGTGTATATGCCGCATGTCTTTTATCTGAAAATGGAGATTTAGGTTATTCAGGTCCAACATATGTAGCTATACGTTCAGCTAAACATGATCTATCAACTGCTGAATCTCATGCAACAGATTTTGATCGTCTTGTTTGTTTAAAAGAATTTGAAAAAGTAGCACGTGATGAAACTGGACAAGTTAAACCAATTATTATTGTTACTGTTGATGGTGGTCCTGATGAAAATCCACGTTTTCCAAAAACACTTGTTGCAAATATTAAAAAATTTAAAAAATATAATTTAGATGCACTTTTTGTTCTTACACATGCGTAAGTTTTTTTTATATTTTAATATTAAAAAATTTTTAAATATATTTCTTTTTTTTTTTTTTTGAGTCCTGGTCAATCAGCTTATAATATAGTTGAAAG
>CAJNOL010004058.1:0-17788 GCA_905250125.1 Rotaria sordida | reverse complement strand
GATTCGTCGTAAAATTCTGCACCTAACTCAAGTTGAACGAAACATAACTTAAGTACACGAACGAATCCGGGCGGCAAAAACTCGAATCTGGCGCTAACTTTACTCACGTGTATCGCAGTGACAATAGTACAAAAAGCGTTAATGTAATCCGTGATTTACAATCGTATGCTAAAAATAAACGATAGAAATTACTCATATTGATCAGGAAAGAAAAAATATCGATAAACTGCGTATGCATAATTACGCCCTGTAATGACGATTGTGGGAAATTATTTACTTGCTCATTCGTATGTTACCTGTTTTTGGATTATTCCTAACGACTATTATATATTAATAAGAATATGATTCTGATAATTCGTTATACTTATTTATTTGTCTCTTACGTTTATTATCATTTTGATAATAAATTCGGTTAAGATGAAAACGATTACTAGAATTTTTGCCATTATTATGGCAATATTTTTAATTAATGTTATTAATGCTAATCCAGTAAAAAATGTAAGTAATCAAATATAAATAAAAACATACTTCTTATAAAATTTTTTTATTTAGTATCCTAATCATTTATTCAAACAAAGACTTGCATCTTTATTGAAAGCAAAATGGCATGTAGTATTCGATGATAAACTAGAAGCCGCGGAACATAAAGCACCAAAACGTAGAGTATTTTTTCATGATGAAGATCAAAGAGATGAAAATGATTATCTACGAAGAGGTAACGATTTTTGAATTGATCTAACTAGAAAAAAAAACCTTTTTTTTTTGTATTTAGTTATTCGTGATAAGATCATTGGCTTCGGTGATGATCCATTTTAAAAGATTGTTATTGTTACAAGTGGTGCTACTGCAATTTAGTCACACTGTCAATGATATTATGTACAGAACGAGAAAAAAAATCGACTGGTCGACGCATAACCATTAAATAAATGAAAGAAAATAAGACGTATAGATATCATATGAGAAAACTGTGTATGGATATTTTATGAAACATATATCACTCTTGTAATTAAGATGATTTTTTTTGATAAAATAGTATAACTCTTTGATGTAATAGGAGGAAGATGAATAAAAAAGAGTCACAGCTTTTAAACTTTGATCCACATATAAAAAATGATTTAACGTTATCTAGTCTTGAAAACTTCCCATGCCTTATACTCAGACAATACAAAACAACAACATGTTACACGCAAGGGACACCATTAACAAGTTATTTTATTGAATATCGTTTACAAGAAGGTTCACATTGCTCAAAAGTAACAAAACAAATCATTTCATTAGATGCAAATTAAATAAAAGCTGAAGAACTTATTGAAGGAAATGAATATGAGTTTCGAATAATTGCTTGTAATCAAGTTGATCAATCAGAGCCAAAAGCTCCATCAGGAATTATGCTTGCCAAAAATCTATTTCGAATCTTGTATGATTTTCCAAAAACAAAAAGCTCGGGTACACCTATTTATTCAACTATAAATGCGATTGGTAATGCATCGATTGAGTTAAATTAGCAACCACCAATAACAAGTTAGGAAGTTGAACGACGAACTGCTTGAAAATATAAATTACATGTAAGTTAGGTCAGTGGATATTCTCAAACAGATATAATTTGCGAACCAGAAAATTATCGAGCACGTAATTAATAATCAAATAGATTTGTTACTTTATCTATATCAAAGATTCTTGTCAATGAATATGGAATTTACAAATTATTATTAATTCTATTATATAGTTTGCATAATATTGTATTTAAAAGTTTATTTCATCTGAATAGATACTACCAGACTATTATTGAATCTAATCTGATTACAAATAAAACCTTATATCTCAATTTTTGATCTTTATCAAACACCAGAGTACAATGATCTCATATATATACACTTGTTTGTTATATTTGAAAAATCATTTTTTAATGATGTGCTTTTTTATTCGTTTTATTATTTAGTTAATTGCTGTTCATCATTTTTGCAACACTTTCAATGAAAGTGATAATTCATGATTTGTTTCTTTTTGCTTTCTTTTAATTTTTTATTTAAAAATCTATCATCAATATATAGATGAATTAACAAAGAAAGATTTATCAAAAGATTAAATCTTAACACATGCTCAACGTGTTCGTTTTGATACAGTATTTCCTAATTGTTATGATTGTTTTCAAACACGAATACCAACTAGAACAACTACACAAACTGTAATATCTCCTTCAACAACGAATAATGAAACTGTCGCCATTGCTGATAGATATACGTACTAATTTTTCACGTATCTATTTCATAGAAAAAGAAGGATGTACACCATCTGATTCACAATTGAATACCAGCGAGTGAAGTATGATTGAAGTTGAAAAACAAAAAAAAAATCAAAAACAGAATATTCCTTTTCTTTCTCTATTGTTGTATATTCAATGTGAAAAAGTAAACACGTTCAACATGAACTTTGGTTATCTATAATAGACAAGATGTTCATAAATACGATTGAAGATTAACAAAAGAATAAAATTAAAATGTTTAAACTTTTTGAATTTTATACAAATTCTTCTGAACAGTTAAATGTATAATTTAAATTTCTACTCATAACTAATTTTGCAAGTTAGACAAATCTATTTTGTCGAACGAACAAAAAAATCATTCTTAAAACCTTGATACTTCCTAGATTTTATATTTATTTGTCTTTGAATTTAAATATTCAAGAAGTTTTTTTTTCCTATCTCGTAAATTATAAATGAGAGTCATGAGTTTTGATTATGAATATTTAACCTTAAAAAAAGCATGTTTACAAGGCATTCAAAAATTTTTATAGAAACTATTATAGACGTATCTTAAATATCTTGTCAATGTTCACTCATGTTATTCGACGTTGTTTTGTACTTTGTTTTATTCGATGATTACTTCCAATAGTTCCAAACAATTCTACATTACCTTCACCACCCATACACATTTGTATCGTAGGTAGTGGTCCATCTAATTTTTATTTAACACAAAATTTACTTACACTTCGTCATAAAATACCGGGAACAGAGTTGGAATCGGACAGTTTATTCTGTCCGACCAGCAACCAGTCAGATGAATTTTACCATCAAACCGGCCAAAACCCGACGAAAATAACCGATTATAAAAGTACCTGTTCACATAAAATGGTGGTGAAGAGGAATTAGCGTCGACTTTTCGAGCTAGATATCGATATAAATTAGTTATTCAAATCAAATCTGTTTTTTCATCTTTATTTCAAAAAAGAAAAAAGAGCAAATTCATAACAAATCTAACATAAAAAATGTAAATATTTATTTTTCTTGATCCAGACAGCTACGTAAGTAGAACAAGAAAATAAAATATTTGATCTAGGTTGAATTGAACGATACACAAGAAAGAAAATCGATAGAGATATAAAGAAAACAATCAATCATTTATAGTCAAATTAAAGACAAAATATCGATTGGGTCTTTCGCACGCAACTGAAATGGGCCACATCTTGTTGATGTAAGCCTCTTTGAGAACCACCAACACTGTTCACAATCGGCAATAGAGACACTAGAAGGAAGTACAGATCAGAGTAATGATTTTTTAGTGAGTGCAAATAAGTAATAACTCATTGAACGAAGAGTGTAAAACAGAAGAAGAAGGCTGTGGTTTTCTTTTTTTTCTTCTTTCTTTTACTTTACCCTCTTCCAATTAATACTACAATCTCATTACGATCAAAAGTCATTGTCATAAAGATCAAAGCGCTGCATATGCTCTTACTTACACCAATGTCACTAATGCATGTCTTCCTTCTTCCTATTTCGACTTACTAGTAACATTATTCCGACTTGAAAATATCATAAAAATGCCGTTTTCAGTAGAGAAAATTGTCGGGTACAAACAACAATTTTGTAATGAAGAACTGGTAGAAATTCGGTGCTATCCGGACCAGTTCCAATTCTGACCATGAACAATTGATATTATTGAAAAATCACCTTAATTTTTTCCAATCTTGATCGGTATGATGATGTTGCACCTGATCATCTTCAAGTAAAAAATGTTATACGAATATTTACAAAAATAGCGGAACATGAACATGTGAGAGAACTACAAGAATTTTATCATATTATTTGCCTATGGTTCATCTGTTGAACGTAATTTAAATATTCTTGATGAGGCAACATAAGAAAATATTTTGTCTGTTAAGGACTTTATTGGACGATATAATACTAAAATAAAAAATAAAATATTTTTTAATTCATTATGTAAAAAAAAATATATTTTTCAAACAAGTGTACCAGAAAATGCTCAATTTCGAGTACATCTTGATTGTACAACAGATCAAGCTGTTATTATAGGCATGGGAAATCTAGCATTTTAATTGTGCTAGAATTCTTTTCACCTATTGATTATTTAATTAAAACAGATATTACTGATATCATATTACTTGATACACTTCAACTTAGTGAACTTACTAAATTAACTGTTGATAAATTAGAACGACCAAGAAAAAGATTAACCACATTAATGTTTAAAATAGTTCGAACAGATTTGCATTTTTGAAATTTATTATTATTTTATCTAGAATGATCAAAAGGTAAAACTGATCGACTTCTGATATTTATAATTTTAGTGTCGTCCAAAACAATTGGTGAAAGTATTCATTTCAAACATATAGAACCTGTAGGCTAGTTGTGATTTTTCTGATGAAAATCTACTCGTCTAACAAAATAGAACTAAAGAAATCATAACATGTAGTCTTCTCTTTTTCTTCCACGGAGTTCAAAAATTCATATATTTAATAATCGGAAATGCAGCAGAGTGAGACGGATTAGCTCTATAGGAAAGTCTAGAAATGAACAAGATGGTTCCAGTTCAAGTGAAACGTCTAGAGCAGCCACCATGGATGAGTGACTATGAATGTCATCATGTATGTAAAAAACAGTATGGTCGAATCTAGACGTCATCCTCCTCTATACTACGTAGTCTTGTATAAATTATTTAGGACTAGGATGTCAGCTCACTTAGTGAATAGTATACTTACTACATCGTTCCATTTATCTTTGTGATATGTTTTCTCAACATGTTGCTTGTGTTTATATAGGAACTCGTAGTCAATACTTTCTATGTCAATTGATCATAGACTGACCAATTTCGAGAAGTTTGACGAAAAGAATCAATCATAACTTGGTAAAAAAATTCTAATCATATGTAAATTGATAATTTTCTTTCATTCTTAGAATTTTTCTAATCGACATGAAACAAATATTCGAATTTTCTAATCTGTGAGCGTACTATGAAAAATTTGACATTTTGGATCAATAACTTCAACACCATTAATTCATTTTCCACACTTATCACAATGATCATCACGAGTATCAACAAATTTGCATGTTACATCTGAACAATGTACCGGCTATATAATGATCTGCCAGAAAACTTCAAATACATGAATATATAAAAATTTAGAAAAAAATGCAAACAAGTTCTGTATCGTTGACAAATGTCACAATATACCTGTTCAAAGTTATTATTGAAGCCATCTATAAATTTTTTTTTATGGAAATCAAAATATCGCAAGTTTCTCGTGATGTATATTTTGGTTTTAATGCTTTTGTTTCAGTTTCTGTATCATATTCATCAGCATCACAAATATATAAAGTATTGTAATTTTTCAATCGAGAATACCTTAAATTTAAAATTAACAATGGAAAATAAATAAATAAGAAATTGTCTGGTTTTTACCGAGCAAGAAAACATCAACACTTAATAAAGATCCAATAGAAGAGTACTCAAATGAGGTACATTGTTGACATAAGGTCACGTACTTGTGATCATAATATTTCGAATATCAAGTTTTGATGTTCTATGAACGAAATAATAATAATGTTGTTAGCGCACTTCGTGCGGGATTAAAGTGTGGAACACGATGCAGTTGCTGTTGCTAATCACAAGGAGATTGTTTTATTCAGTCTAGTTTAGAAGAGATTTCTTCACCATTGTGTTACTTGATGTTCCAGAAATGCAATAAGGAAGTAGTTAACTAGATGGTATTAGGACACAGTCCTTGATTATATATCAACAAAGCGTGTGACGGTCTCTGATAACACAGAGAGACGTGCAGCTAAAAAGAATTCTTCATCAGGATTAGTAGATCCGAAGATCTCAACGTAACCACTTGACTCAGGATTTGTGGAAAAATCAAAATGTCCAAAACCAGATTTCTGGTGTCTATTCGAAAGTTTTGAGAAAAATTTTTATTGTATAGAGCGCAATGAGACGTCTCCGATCTCTCCATGAACTTCCTTTATCGAACTGCTTTTTGGATTCTCGCTAATCGAAAGCAAATCGATGAAGGAAGTACCTGGAGAGTTCGATGACGCCCTATTTTGCCGTATGAAAGAAAATTTTTTTCGAAGATCTTAATCCAAGCAACTTAGTTGAAGTCTTCCGATCTGCTACTGTTTATAGAGAATTGTTTCAGCTACACAAATGTTTTATATTTCAACAACAGATGAATCATTTCTTACATATTTTCATTCGATTTTGACTTATTGAACGTCAATAGTGTCTTTGATCATTGATCCAAAGCTTTCTCAACTTCTTCTGGCGATCCATTAAAATCAATTTCTTCTATGTGTGTCATTATCTGAAGAAAGGTTGTGTAGAAGGGGTGTTTTAGTTTTATGTTATTTTATACTGTGATTTCAAAATAATATGATGCAATATAAAAGATGAGTCATTCATTTGTCATAAAACTGCATTATTTTCTTCTTTCTACTGTCAATTTTTATTTTGAATAACATCTGATCAATACACAAAGAAAAAAAAAGATAACATACTACGAACTGGAACAGTATTCCAGAAGATTAGTCCGAAAAGTGGGTTAATCATCAATATACATTCATTGTAAAAGTATAGATATCAAATGAAAAAAAACTAAAGGTAATATTCAACAAACTTACGTTCTTGAATGGATTACATAGATAGCGAAGAATCCAAATGATGAACAGTTTTCATGAACGAATTCTAAAAAACGCAAAGATATGAATGAATTCAGAATTGAAAAAATATTGTTAAATTCTTTTGGAAACTAGATCACATCAATCAAAATAGAGCGAACAAAAATTCAATCTGAAGTAATGATATACTTTTCGACCGAGACGGTGTTCATTTGAAGAGTAATAGAAAAGTTTAGACTGATTTTGCTTTCTGGACCTTCGTTGTTTTTCAACAAAAATCTGTAGTCCTACTCAGGTCACACGAAAAATCGACTTCCGCAATCAAATTTTGCATAAACATTAGATTAATTCTTTGGGTATGTCGTAACTTTTCTAGTTCTGTTTTTCTATCCTGAGATATTGAATAATAGAAATTTTTCTTTATTAATGAATCTCGTTAAGAACTTTGTTCGCGCAAAATTTGAAGTCGAAATTCTAATTTTCTAAGTGACTTGAAGGGAATCACATATTTTTATGCTGAAACATCCAGTAAAATTTCGATATGTGAAGAACGAAGGTTCGGAACAACCATACTTTGTCAGTCAACTTTTCATGTTCTCATCTGACGGTTGTCCTTCGATAGATAGGAAAAGTTCTCGATCAGATTTTATTTAAAAATTGATCTCGCCTTTTTAATATCTAAATTAAAAAGTAAGAAAAATTTTGATGACGTCTTGAATAATGTTCGATGATCAACTTTGTTGAGGAATTATATTGAACATCTAATTATATCCTGCTTTTTCAGATTGTGACAGTTCAAAATGAGGAAAAAGTTTCGCTTTTCTTCGAGAATAGCAAAACATTCGGAATTCTTTTCTCGAAGAATACTAAGATTTTTCTTCAGATAAGTACCGAGTACTTTCTTGCATCGAAACTATTATACTAAATTTGGCATACAAATCACATTGAAGAAAAACGAAAGATTCTCACAGGTACTTTATATTAATTTTTCTTATGAAGGTATTTATTTCAGCATGACTTCTACTGTAAAGAGTTATAATAAAATATTCCTTCCTGTTTTAGATATTTATTAGGGAAAACAATAAATTTCGAAAATATGTGTTCATGAGTTATTTCTAATTTAAACATTTCATAATAGAAGTAGATGTTTGAAACAACTTCAAACTGAAATCGATACAAAAATTTCATTTGGTCCATTTTTTTCTTTTTCAACTCAAAAACTAACTTTATAGCATGAAGTTAGTTCTACAGAATTTCTTATCTAATTATATATTTACATAGGAAGAAAAAAGACTGAAAATCTGTTTCATCATCAATTTAAACAAGCTATGAATGATGAAAATATTGATTTTGTTTCGTACAAACATCAATTAATGTAAGCTTAACTCACCACTACATAAAGGAATAATTAGTGTCAAAGCTTTTGTATCCTAAGTTATCATGATAACTTTAGAGATAATTATTGAATTGTTCATCTATTAAACTTCCATTTGGACTTCAATAAAGCTAGTTTTGAATTACTTCAAGAGTGATTCGGTAGAAATCATTTTTACGTTCCTCGTAGCTATGTCCAGTAAACCAAATAATAGTTCTTATTTCGTTCGTTTTTCTCATGATTTAATATATCACTAAAGTCAAAACAACGAAAGATAAAACTTAAAATATTAATTATTCAAAATGTAATCAATATCAACAGGTAGACAACAAGAACGAATAAATAATATATTTGAAAATTTTGACTTGATGATAAATGTTTTCATCATTGAGTAGACGTCAACCCAGCTGAGATAAATAATCTTTCTATTGAAGCACTAGTTTTTATGAGCACAAGCATCTCCGATTCCTTGCAGTTGTTGAATAAGTCAAAATTTTCTGAATTTTTTAGTTTAATTATGAGAAATTCTCATTTGAAATACTTACTTGTCTTCATAATAAACTCATTTGTTTACTTGAATCGAAACTATTTGGCCATTCATCTTCTAATAAATGAATTGGACAATTAATTTTTTTTTGTTAAACGTTTATTAGGTTCTGGATTGAATAAAAAAGCTCCACTTACTCGTTTCTTTGCTTTATGAAGACCACTAAAATTTAACCATATATAGAAATATTTATTCAATGTTAATTAATTTAAACAAAAAGGAAAATTTTCAAAACGTTTAAGTGCTAAATCTAATAAATTTAGACGGCTAGTTGAACGTCAATCTGAATCAATGTCTGAATTTTCAAGTAATGTTTGAATAAGTGAAGACTAAAATTAAAATTGTACGCTATGAGAACCGCTTTAGCTAACTGATAAAGTACATAGATTTTCTTATTTCCATGATGATGAGTACTATTCGATAATGTTGAAATCGATGATAATGAAGATATGTGTATGACCATCAATTGAACAAAGTGTTCCAAATTATTCAATTTCTTGAATTAGAAAAATTCTAATTAAATAAAAATAGAGATTGTGTCAGTGCAGCTCGTTGAGGACTATAATGTAGAACCCACATGTGTTCTTTAGTCTCATTATACTCCTCCCAAATACTTGAAGTGAAAAATTTCTACCAGATTATAAATGAATACATGAGAAATCAAATTTTATCCGTTTTTGTTTTTGAAGTTAATATGATTTTCATATTTTTTTCATCTTTGACTTTCTTTACTTTTTTCGGATGAGTTTCTTTCATCATTTCCTGTAAAGGGTGTGGGTATGGGTTTTTGTCTAGAGAAAACGACTCCACTGTTGAATCGTATCACATCTAAAAACTTCTTCAATATTCGTTTTCTTTTTATTTATACACTTAAAGTCATACAATATATAACTATATAACCTTTAGTGTCAGTTGAGATAACTGCTTTTCTCATAGTTCTCGATAGAGCTAGTTGAGTATGGGTCTGATGTCTTATAATTGGTACTCTTAAAGTAAAAGTCTATAATGATCACATTCATAAATGACCACTATCAGGATGCCATGAGAAATATGAAATAGATTCTAAAGAAAATATGATGAGTAAGAATTCAGCAAACGTCTAAATTTTTATGTCGCGTGCCTCTAAAACTTACACTTATTCTATTTTTCTTCGAAAAGAAAGACGTAATGTGAGTTCCACAAAAAACAAAAACAGTCAATAATTTTATCATCAATTGCTAATGATGATGGATTAATATCAAATAAACTTTGAATATTCCCCAATTGAATAAGTGCAATATATTTTTATACCGAATGTTTTTCACATATATTCAAGACAATTGGAGAAAAGAAACAGTTAAATGTGTTCATGTTGTTCTTAATTCTTGTGAAAGTTCAATAACTTGAAATATTTCTATATAATCACGATGCGCAGCAAGAAACTCTGACTAAAATTTAACAACAAAAACAAAGCATACTCAATACTGTCAGAATCGTTTTCTTACTCGACAATTATCGACACTATTAATCCAATGAATTAATTAATAATTCAAAATCAATATATGCGGTTAATGTGTATTTAAATAAATCTTGAATAGGTTGTATCATTAAATACAGCTAGATGTTGTAACCGAATTCAATTTTGTTCACGAATCTATTCTAAATAATTTTTATTTTTTAAATTATCTATTCAATGAAATAAAATTACCTTAAGATAAGCATAAAAACGAGCATTCATTTTTTTAATCTAACGTATGAATTGCTTCCATTGTTTTAGCATAAAGTGTTCCAAAATCTGTTAGGATAAAAAAAAGTTATGTGAAAAACAATACTGGAATTGATTACAAAAAAATAGTTCATTCGAAAATGCAAGTAACGATCTGTATAGATGAGTTAATGTAATACAAGAAAATTAAACTAGTCCATCACTGTTGCAATTAAAATCCAATAAATGTCCGACTTCGATCGGATCACAAGAATACAATATGAATGATTAGTTCAGTACAGGGCTGCCAGATCTTCCGAATTTTGGTACTTTTTCCAAACTCTTTCGAATTTTGAATATTTTTTCGAGACCTGTTATTTCTCTAGGTTCGAGATTTAATGACTTTGGTTATAACTTCTAATGTAACGTTCATTAGCAATTCATGCGCTGTCGTTGTTCTACTTTAATCATTCCATAATACAATTTTGAGACTATTTATAATGTAAGATCGTTTGAGCTTAAAACCTATCCGAACTCAATGAATACTTTGTATTGTTTAAAAAAAAATGTCATTTGAATCAATAACTTCTTTGACATGGACTGAACTTTAAGTTTAGAAAAGTGTTTTTTTACATGAAAATTGTCTCTTGTTATCCTGAATTAAATTTAGCCATGAATGATGAAGATGGTAATTCAGATATAAATTTACGCGAGATTGAAGAAAGAAATAAGTATATCGGCAACAATTTTTGCACAAAATACTGATAGAGCAATACATATACCCATAGAAAAAGTGGTATATATATCTGATAATGGAACAACTGCTTTCCGAACTTTTTCCGAAGTAGAATTTAAAAAATTTCGAATTTTGGTTAAAACATTTCGATTTCTAATTTTTCGATCTAGCAACTCTGGTTTAGTACGAGAAGAATTCCATAATAGTCTATGAAAATTGAAATACGTCAAAAGTATCAAATCTCGTTAAACTCGATAACTTTTTTCTAATGGTTTTATTCGACTGATAAACAAGCAGAAAAAAATTTATGCATTCTTTTTGAAAGCTATTGTTTGATTGTTGAGAAGCGAGTTTGTATTCAGACTTTGCTATCGTATCGAACAATCAAATAATGCTTGTAGAAAAACTACACATAGATTTTTTTTAAGCATATGACTAGTAAAATCTTGAAAAAATATCGAGCCTGTTGATACTAAATCATTTTATGATGTATTTTTTTTGACTCTATAATTTTTTTTTAAGTAGTAAAATATATTTCATTGAATAATTATCTTACTTGAATAATATTTAATAATATTGTAAAATTAATATTAATTTGTATTCGATTTCTCTTATATTCCATTTCAATTAAATACTAATTATATATGTTAATATTTTGTTCTTTATAACAATATTGTCATCTAATACATACTCATTTTTATTAATATGAAAATGTTTCCGAATTTGGTATAGTATTAATTCATATTTTCGTTTTAATAGTTGTACGGAATAATAAATCAAGTAATGGACTATTAATCATATGTTCATGATGAAAATAATAATAATGAAGAAATCTGACGATGTTGTTGTTTAATTATTAGTTAAATTAATTGTACACATGGATTTATCAACATTATTCATTAAACATAAAATTCTCCAAATCACTAAAAACATTATTATATATACATTTTTTAATCTTTTTTCTTTATTGATTAATACATACTTGTACATGAATAACAAATTGTTGATCTTGATGTGTATAGAATAGATATGTCGATATAAATAAATTTTTATTCAAAAGAAGAATATATCTTGTTTCATTCTTTTCTGTTGTAATAAATCCACCTAACAAAGAGAGATTTTTTCAAACTTCTGTAATGAATTATTTTGATCTAAAATTTTGTTGATATTTAGATATGTTCATCCAAAAAGAATATTATTGTAAAAATTTAAGTGTTTAAAAACTTCCATTGTTTTGTTTTTTTCGACAGTCTATGAAATTGAATCAACAGTTTTTAACATTAAGAATGTTAACGAAAAAAGCAATTGTTTTAACTAGAATATGTTCTACTTAAGTAATAGTTCGTCTGATGTAATATATTTTCTATTTTATCATAACAAATAAAATAATTAAAAATAATTATACACAAATGTTGTTATTGAGTATCATTAATAAAAATAAACAAAACAATTTCATTTTCATTCCAAATGAGATACAATCTAAAAAAATTCATAAATAAATCATTATATATGTTAATGTTAGCAACAGAGAAAGGAAAGAAAAAAGAAATATATGTGAAGAGAGGAATTTTCTTTTTTGTCTTTCTCTCGTCCATAAATCATTGTTCTTTTTCTGTTTTAGATTGGCCTCGATGATACAAAATTAATCAAATCAAGATCAAGCCATACAATAAAAAAAAATGTAGGTATCAGTTTTAATTTTTTTAATTTTTTTTTATTTAACGATTATAAGGATGGTGAAGTAAGACCTCCTATAATCTTTTTAATTTATTTTTTTTTCTTTTGTCTTGGGTTCGATGAATATTTTCAACTATGACAAGATAACAGTGGGGTAAGTTAACTCATTCTTTTTTTTTTCATTATATAGCATTAAATTAATTTTTTTTTCTTTCTAGTTCTCAATATCATCGCGTCGTAATCAACATCGTTCAACATCAAAACAGGGTGAGTAATGTTTTTTTTTGTGAGATGAGAATAGGGGAGAGATAGATGAGGTTAGATAGTGTAGTATTGAGATTGAGGAGAGGGATAGAGTGACTGAGAAAAGAGTGTTAGTAGGGGGAAGGGGTGAGTTATGTCCATTGAGATTAGGTCCCCGTTAGTTACAGGCCTTCCTGGAAGGCCCTAAAAACCCGGTGAGGAATCGTCTTGGTGTACGTGGCACACGACCAGGCTTATTCAGACTCATTGACATATCTCTCACGAGGAGGGTATGAATGATATGAGTCTGTCCTGTGCGTGCATGAGCGTTACGCTCGCCACGGCTCCACCAGGATGGTTCCTGGTCGCGCACGCGAATAGAATAGACATTTATTTCAGCAATCCAATGCGATTTATTTGAAACGAAAGGAAAGAAAAAAAGAATCTATCACGACGAGTCTATTCGATTGAAAAACGTTGAACACGATGATTCTGCAGATCGGCGACATAGAGATTACCATGTCGATCGAAGGACAAACCAATGGGGTATTGGAACTGATTTGCTCCTTCTCCTTTACCATTTCCACCGACAATGGCAGTGCCCTGTTTTGCTCCTTTAGGCCAACGCATTACTCGATCATTCCCAAAATCTGCTACATAGATGGTACCCAATGTATCGACGAACAGTCCATTAGGATACGGCAATTGTGTCAGAGCATTCCCTTGGCCTTGACCTCCAGCGACAACAATTCCTTCTTTTGCACCTTTATTCCATTTCATTACACGATGATTGTTGTTGTCTGACACGTAGACAGTCTGTTGTTGATCGACAAAGATGTAGTACGGAGAGTTGAGTTGATTGAGACCAGCACCTTTGCCATTGCCACCAGCTACAAGAGTTCCATTCTTGTCTTCTATTTGATATCGTCTTACTTCATGTTTGTCGGTGTCAGAGATGTAGAGATATCTCTGATCATCCATGGCCAATCCCGGACACGAGATGTTGTCGATGAGGATTTCTCCTTGAGTTGTACCACTACGACGAGACCATCGAACGACTCGTTGATTCAACCAATCACAAATAATGAGATTATCCGTCTCTTTGTCGATCAACACATCGGTTGGACCATTCAATTGATCCAGTCGATTTCCTTGGCCATTGCCACCAGCTACTACTTGTCCATTCGTATCACCCATCTTCCATTGGATGATACGATGATTGCCGTAGTCAGCGATGACTATCGTTTGATCATCATCAACAAAGAGACCATGAGGCCTCTGGAGTTGATTGGTAGCACTACCCCATCCATGGCCTCCAGCAACAGTCGTACCATTCTGTTTCCATCGGGCATCGGCTGGAATAATGGGAATTACTACAATGAACAAAAAAGAAAAGAAGTCGTCGTTATCGAAGGGATTCCATCTCTCGTGGGAGCAAGTGCTACAAAATATGACATTCGTCTTTGAAAATGCTCATTCCACAGATAAAAATTCAGAAGTCTTTTCCTAGTTTCTTATGAGAAAAAAAGGATTTGGTAACGATTCTTACATCTATGTTACTTCTAGTTCTTGCCAAGATCTTTTTGATCATAAAAATAACACCTGGAGATTGCTGTAAGGAGGTTCTCCAAGAAAGAGTAATACTAATTCCATGTAAGTTTTTGATAGAAAAACATAAGAATCTGAAGATTTTTTTCAGAATTGCAAGAATTCAGAATCTTTTTGGCAGAATGATCATTTATATGAACATCACAGAAGATTCTATCTGTATCTTGTGAGAAGAATATCGAATCGTTGAACAACAAAATATCAAATCTAATCCCTATGTTTTTTAGGAAACCTTAAGGATACATAATTTTCTATATGATGAATGTAGATCTGCCGAAGAATCTCCTAAGTATTTGCATAGGCTTTTGGTAAGTTATGTGAAGCTGTTCGAAGAACAACCGTGATGTACTCTGAGTAAGATCATGAGAAGGCTTGGATACAGGAGAAATTGAACAAAGTTGAGAGGATTCCATGCGAATCTATTTAATCTGAGAGGGCTTCTACTTTTGGAAATACTGAAAAGATGGATGTCAATCCGAACGGAGTTCTCCAGTGACAAACATTGAGATCTATGGATTTTATGGGCTTTGAAAATCTAAAAATAATGAGCATCTTCTATGAGGATCATGCTATAATTCTTATGTAGTACTTGTTCTGAGAAGTCTTCTGTAAGCTCGCATGTTATGGATATGTTCAGGAGGATCTGAAGAGTAAATATTTTGAAATGGTTGACATCAGAGATGGGCAATTTCAACTCCAAAGTTGATGCTTTTTCTCATCAGAGTTAAAATGGAGTAGGGACAGGACAGAATGGAGGTGCCTATCTTTAAATTTTATGAGAAAGTTTATAAAGCAATAAATTAATGTGCTACTATTTGATATCAATCATAGATTTAATTATGTCCAAAAACTTATGTATATTTAACCCTCGGATGCCCAAGCTAATTTTTGGAGATAATATGATAACATGTATTCATATTTCTATGATTTTGATTGCTGAACTGGTATTCTTGCCCAAATTAGATTGTTTTCCTCTTCAGTCTTGTAAAGTAATTATTAGAATTATAGTTTTCCTTTATTTGGAACAGTAAATACAAAAAATTCCTTGAACAAAGTGCTCATCACAAACCGATTCTGGGAGGGTTTTCACTGAATTCTTCTGAACATAATGAATATCATAGGCACAAGGGCGGATATATATAATAGAAGTCTCAGGATAATAATAATCTTCTCGAAGATTCTGAACAAGAATATTGAAAATAGACTAGATGCAACACCATGCACAAAAAGAATGCAAGAGAGAAGGGATATGCATGAGATGTAAAGTAGACGGGAAAGAAAAAAGAGACAGTGAAAATAGATGCATTTTTTAAAGATTTTGTCAGATTCAGAATAAAAGATGTCATTGGACATAGTATTAGATTCTGAGATTAAGAAATATATAAGAACAGAGTAAAGTACTCTGATCTGATTTTATCTGACTAAATAGGATTCATAAACAAAAGAAAGTTATAGCATTACATAATCCAAATCTTGACTGCTCTTATTTGATTCTGTGTGATCTATCATGTTCTTTTACTTATTTGAGAATTGTTGATTCAATAGCTTCTATTATAGAGAAATGTACAAAATACACAATGTTGTGTTATGAAAGTCGATGTTTTCTATTATTGTAATCGTAAAATCATTTTTGACTTCACAAATGCTTTGTATAATAGATTAGTCAAGGTACAGCTGTATCTTGGAAATTTTCACATAATAGAGAACGTTTTTTTTCACAAAATATTTCGACAGAAAAAATATCGATGTCCAAATTTTTCTAAAACTATCACAAGATGAAAAATTAAATTTTTCTCTATTATCCTCTACTATACGCTGGAACATATATTTTTATTCTTAGTTTTCTATACTGATATTGATAATATAGGAAGCTTGTTAGCGTAGCCCCTTTGGGGCTGAAATGTGAAACTCACATATATTCTCTAGCCTCATTAAACTAATACAAAATATGTAAAATGAAAAATCTTTTGTAGACTATAGTTATTTTGTAGGATAATCGAACATCAGAGTAAGAGTGTTTCTAATTTCTGCATTTTGAACAGAAATTTTCTTTTTCTACGGGCACTCTATTTTTTATTTTGCTTTGCTACTATTCGCTTCTTATTATTCATTTTTTAAATTCGTTTTTCTTAATTTAACATTCTTATTATTATAATCATTGAATTAATTGGCAAATGCATCTGTTTTACATATCCATTATATCTATAGCAGATCTTACGCACTATTATATATATATATATATATATGTTAAGTAACTCAGAAACAATGATGTTGATTATCTTTCAAAATTATAACTTCATCAATTTTGCAAAAAAAACTATACAAAGTCTGACGCCTGTTATCCTCAATTGCTAAGATCCACAAAAATGCGACTTAAAACTTACACTCACTATTTTCTTTAAAAAGATGTAAGTTCCCCAAAACCAATGATATAGATGTATTTCAAACTCGACGTCCAATGATTTTAATGAGAGACGACACTGAGTCTAAACTCCTCTCATTAAAGAGAGTCATAGATTTATAAAAAATATCTATTGACATATGATTGTTTTCGTAAATGTCGAAATCCAACCCTTATTTTAAGTAGATATCTATACCTATCCACTAGTTGAACGATCTTTCCCTAAAATTTATGATGGAATTACGTTGTCTGTCACATGATCTATATAAATAGTATAGAATGTATAATGTGTAGTCGGAATATAGGGTTTCATATAAGACAAACAAGTCAAAAAAAAATTTCCTTTAACTTCACTGAAATCAGACATGAAATGAATGGAATAGATCTTTTTCTATCATGTTCAACCATTTCAATTCATTTTCATTCCAATTATCAATAGGCCAATTCAATAAAATTATGCTCATGAGATATAATATGATATGTGACTATGTTTGCGATAATGATCAAATTTCATACGATTTCATGTAAGTATAGTTTGCGCTTGTTGAACAGATGATTATGCTTACGGTAATGTCTCATAGAGAGTAAATGCAAATTAATCATC
>CAJNOL010004057.1:0-17793 GCA_905250125.1 Rotaria sordida | reverse complement strand
TAGTTCAAAAGTAAAATTTTATTTTTTTTAAATTAAAGAGCGAGGATGTCTCCTAGTTTCTCGTGTCAATATCTTGGAAAAGAAAGCATTTCCACCACCGAAATTTGAAGTTCACGAGGGAACATTTCCAAGTATCACATCGCTTTTGAGTCGAGCGTATGCGAATTATGTAGATCCTAATGATCTACGAATACTCTGAAAAAAGTTCGTGCCGCTAGCTTATTACTGCTGAGATATTGCATTTTTACTGTATGCATAAGCAAAAAGCCGTGGTCCCCCTCAGAAACACTAAGCAAACTGAGTTTCGAATTTCAACTTGAAACTTTGTACAAGGACAGGTCTCAATGACAATAGTTTATTGTGAAAGTTTCAGATCTTTTGATTGCTCCTAGTCTGAAATCAGAAAATCGGAATCTGCTGGTGTATATAAGCTATTTTACCATAACTGTATCTTAGGATAGGAACAACGAAAAGATCTGAAGCTTTTACAATAAACTATTCTCAATGAGGCCTATCTCTATCCAAAGTTTCAAGTCGAAATTCGAAACTTAGTTTTTCTAATGCTCCTGAGGGGCACCACAGCTTTTGTTTTCTTAAACATACAGTAAAAATGCAATATCTCAGCAGTAATAAGCTAGCGGCACGAACTTTTTTCAGAGTATTCATAGATCATTAGGGTCCACATGATGCACATACGCTTGACTCAAAAACGATGTGACGCTTGGGAATGCTCCCTCGTCAGTCTGATATCATAAATATGTAACAATATAATGAATTTGAACTTAAAATTAAAAAAAAAACAAGTTTTTAATTCGAAAAGTTTTATAAAATTAATTTTTCGTGATCATTTATATGAATATCCTATAAAAAGGAGCATCTTGATCACTATAAGTCACGGTCCACTCTGTTACTTTAGAATTCTTATAGTACAATGAATGTCAGATCAAAGTTGAATATTGAGTTTTCAACTCGAAAAATATAACTATAGCAATGTCTTGTGAATTGTGGTAGAAGTATCTCATAACAAGAAGTCTTCACAGTGGTGAAATTTATTGTCCAATCTTGTCTCGTTGAAATCTACCAATGAAGAGAAGCAGACCTTGTAATTGTAAAGTTTGGTTTTTGAGCTCAAAAGAAATTTGACTACCTTTGTTTCGATGATTGTTAGAATTTGTCGAAATTCCATATATGTCTGTAGTGGACGTCCATGCAACTGATGCTTAGCTGGACAATCTTTTACTTTCATATATTTGATGACCATTCCATCTTTTCTTACTGCTCAATATTAAGAAGTTAACATAACGATTCATTGTAATCAAAAGAATTACAATGAAATTTTTCAGTTAAAAGTAAAGAGATTTGCACCATCAGTAAAAAGATTGGTTATATGCTTTCAGAGAGGTCTATCTATTTCATAAATTCTTTCTTGCCTTTCAAAGGTTATTAAATGCAAAACAATATTTGCAAAGCTTTCTCTTTCAAAGCACTCTATTTGATTTCTGATCCGATATTTTGTTTTTGCACTTTTTTGAACATTGTCAGTACGTATTCTACGAACATTTTTGTACTTTATGGAACAAATCGTTACGAGCAACCGAGCGAATGTGCCTATAAGTTTTGAAACTGAAACTGAATTATTTGCAATAATAAAAAAAAAATCTTCGAAAACATATTTCAATGTTGGATATCTCTCATCGACGATAAATCATCATTGAATTTTAGAAATCCATTCCACCTTGAATATAAACAGGATTTAATCCAACATTACTTTCATTCTTGAGTGATATTCAGCACTTTTAATACTTTCAAACTGATCTATCTATTTCTCTGAGCTGTTTCTTTTTAATTTCATTTTCTAAGTCATGGGTTAAAAAAGAACAAAGTTCAATAAGGATTTTTTTTTGTATTTAGCAATATCCAATTTTATCTAACAAGACTTGATGTAATGTCCTTTTTCATGAAAACTGGCTTCCTCCATCACTAACCGGAAAAATTCGCTAGAGAATTGCCACTTCATTTCAATCTTGGGGATATTGACAACACCTATCCTACCAAAATTATCTCATATCTAAGAGTACTTGTACTTTACTGTTGAGAGTAAGTTATATACCTGCAAAAGAAAAAGCACAAACAAACTTCCTTTATTTAAATCATTTTCTTCATTGAAGTAGAACAATTTCTATATACAATCGAAATGATGTCATTAAGAATTTATAGTTGTCGTGTTTTTTCCCTGTTTTTCTATCGGTTAACTATTCACTTTTATGGTAAATTCATCTATTGTCTGATGAAAGAAATCGTGCAGTTTCCGAGTTTTGTGGGACACAAAATGATTGCATAAACGTTTCATAGAGAACTAATCTAATTTTTCTAACGTTGAAAATGTTTGAACTGTATTCGGATAAAAGAAGAGTCCTTGAGATATTTGCAAAACTAGCGAAGTCTATGATACATTTGAGTTAATTTATCGAGAGCACTGCTTCAGCTGAAGACGTTTCAAACATTTTTAAAGTTAGAAAAATAAGATTGTTTTTGTATGAAATTTTATTCAATCACATTAAGTTCCACGAAACCTGAAAATTGCACGCTTTATTTTCATCAGACTATAGACCAACTCGGATAAAGAGAACGATCAGGTGGTAGTGTCGATGAATTAGTGACTTAAATACGTTTGAATTTTTCCACACAGACACTCACTGTACTATATCTTGAAAACAATCAAATTGGAGACAGTGGAGCACAACATCTCGCTGAAGCACTAAAAACCAATAAAGTGAGATTTATTTTTTTTCTAGATATTTTATGAAATCCGATCTAAAAGAAGTGTTGAAGTATAAAGGGTTAGAAATTTGTCCTCCTTCACAGATCAAGACAGGCACTCTCCAGGGACCATCGTAAACATTTTTCATATACGATTTCAGATCATATGCCAGTAAAATGCCATTAGAATTTATTAACTACTTCCTTATTACAGTTTTAGAAGATTAACTAAAGGATGATGAAGAAATATGTCCGAAAATAGATCGAATAAAAGAATTTTTATATAAATAGCAACAACATTTGCATCGTGTTTCACATTTTAACCCCACAGAGATTGTGATAACGACTTTTTTTCTCATATTCTCTTTTTGTATATTTTTATAGACACTACAGTGTTTGTATCTCTCTGGGAATAATAACATCTCGCCTGCTATGAAAACTCGCTTGAAACAACAAGACAATCGAATGAAATTTTCATTATTTGATTGATTTTTCTTTTGTTTTGATCAAATAAAATGAAATTTGATTGATTAATTCATACTATTATATCCGTGAGAGTTGGCATACAGCATACATACAGGTCAACAATGAATGGGTAAATTCACACAGCTATCCCGAAGGATGATCATGCGAACCAATAGCCCCTTTTGTTTATTTACTAAGATAGGAATCTCTCTGCGCCGTTAAAATCAAGCATAGCGTTTTACCGGCTGATCTATCATTGGTTCAAAGGAGAGAAGAAAAAGGGTATGAATGTGGGTGACTTCCAATGTGAGTGGGTGCATCAGTGCAGGGTATGAGTGTGCATGTGGATTGGTGACTGAAGAGGGTGTCTACAACCACACGTACACCAATCCAAACACTTCTTTACTCGAGCACTCAGCACACTCAGATCCAAACCTACACACATATATACCCAGTATCAATGTTGGATCAAAGATTAGCTTAGGAAGATTCTTGAGGTATAGTTGTCAAGGTCTCATTTTGTCCCAATGGAATAAATCTGGCAAGTATTCCACTTTTGTAAATACAACCTAAAAGAAGTAAAATTATAGGTGGTGATAAACAGTTTTCAACTTTACTTAGCCGTGTTTTGAAATTATATTTCACATTTCCTATACCATCCTATGATAATTTTTGACAAACTTGACATGTCTCAACCGTAGATTTCTATAAACTAAGACCAGCTCACCATATATATTGCGATAGTGTAAAACTTAAAAATAACTGTATTAACCGGCCTCGTATCACAAAAGATTTGTACCATCATAATATGGATTTCGCGTCAAAATTAAAAAAAGTTGAATTTTTAATTCAAAATCTAGAAAATGATTGGTTGCTGGATTCTGATGTCAATATCTCATAAAAGTGAAAGTTTTCACCAATGGAAAGGACCATCAATTTTGAAATGATGTCATTTTTCTCCTTTTCTTGAATAATACCTCAGAATCAAAAAATTAAAATATTTTCTTCGTCAATTCAAAAATGAAAATTCTTATGACCTTCACTGTCAAAATGTCTCTGAGACAGGGATTTTTATGGTTGAGTGTCAGCATTCGTTTTTAAATACGAAAATTGTCCAGGTCTCTGTTATTCAACTCTGCTAATAGTGAAGATTTTCACGGGTGGGAAATCTCTCCCGTTTTGAAGCTAAAGAATTCGGCTTCGTTTTTAAATTTTAATACCCTATTTAAAAAACTGAATATTTCTCAAATATATTAAAACGAGATTTTGTCAGATTCTTCTCTCAATATCTTGCAAAAGGAATTACTTGAATAACTAATCATTTCTGCATCTTTTCATCATATTTGACCTAGGAATAGCAGTTAGAAATCATAAAATGAAACTTTTTATTAATAAATTTAAAAAAATGAGGTTTCTCACTAGTTTCTGCTGTCAATATCTCCAAAACGCGAGAATTTTCAAGCAGTAAGAACTTCTACTCATTTCCACATGAAGGAATTATGATTCACTTTGGAATTCAGTTCTCAATTAAAGAAATTTTCATCTATCATTCAACATTTCTTTTAAGAAGATTTCATAAATTTTACTCATTAGCTCGTAACTGAAACCATTTCAAATGATTATGAATTTATGATCCTTTACATTTGAAGAAAATTGAGCTCTAGTAGCATTTTGAGCTGAAAATCAGTAAACTATATCATTCTATCCTTAAAATAACGAGCGAAGCTTTTGCCATATTTCTTGTCTGAATACTTGGCAAAAGAAATCATTTTCACTGCATTTTCATTTCAATCAATCAAGAAAACAAAAGGACCTCATTTCAAAATACAAGAACGAAGATGTTTCCTGGTTTCTAGTGTCGATATCTTGCAAAAGAAAGCATTCTCATCGTCAAAAATTGAAATTCAATCTCAAAGTATGACTTTATAACACTGTAATGAATTTGAACTCAAAATTACAAACTAAAGTTGATCTCGAAAATATAAAAGAATTTGATTTTTCATGGTTATTTCTGCGAATATCCTTAAAAAGGAGACTTTTTACTCCTGTAGGTCATGCTCCGATACAATATTTTGGGATCCTTGTAGTGAAATAAATGCTAGATCGAAAGTTAAAAGTAAAGTTTTCAGCTCGAAAAATAAAAATATGGACATGTTTTGTAAATTGTGGTGTAAATATCTTGTTAAGTCTTTTCAGCGGTGAACTTTACCGTCCTGTCTCGTATCATGACAATCCAGTGTTGATAAGGATCAGACCTGGTGATTGAAAAGTTTGGTTTTGAGCTCATAAGAACTTTGATCGCCCTCATGTCATGGCGATTGTGACAACTCGTTGAAATTTCTTTTATGTCCTTAGTACACATCTATGAAACTGATACTCAGTTGAACAGTAGTTTGTCCTTATATATTTGATGACTATTCTATCGGTTCTTACTGCTCAATTTTAAGAAGTTAACATATCGATTGATTGTGATCGAATAGATTGCAATGGAATTTTTCATTCAAAAGTAAAGAAATTTACATCATAAGCAAACATATGAATCATATGCTCTTAGGGAGGCCTATCTGTTTCACAAATTCTTTCTTTTCTTTTCTTTGGAAGGTTACTAATTACAAAGCAGTATTTGCATAGTTTTCACTTTCGAAACATATTCTATTTGTTTTCTGTTCCAATATTTTGTTCTGGATTTGGTTTTGCATCTGCAATATAATTGTGAATGTTACCAATACATATTCTACGAATGTCTTTGTAATTGCGGAAGAACTCATCACGAGATTATGTGCTCATAAGTTTTGAGACTGAAACTGAATAATCTGCAGCAGCAAAAATCTTCTGAAATACATTTCAATGTCGGAAACTCCTCGTCAACAATAAACCATCATTGGAATTTAAAACTCTATCCAATCTTGAATATAAACAGGATTTAATCTAACAGTGCTTTCATTCTTGGCCTAAATTTAACATTTTAAATACTCTCAAACTGATTTGTCTATTTCTCTGAGATGAATTTGTTGTTATTACATTTTACAAGATATGAGTGAAAAAAGAACACAGTTCAATAAGGAATTTTCTTTTGTATTTAGCAATATTCAATTTTTATCGAACAAGACTTGATATTCTGTCCTTTTTCATGAAAACTGGCTTTCGGCATCATTCATCGGAAAAGTTTACTCGAAAAATTGTAACTTCATTTCAGTCCATGAAGTATCGACAACACCCGTTTGTATCAGCATTATCTCGTAGCTAATAGACCTTCTGCTTTAGCGTTGAGGTTAAACTAGACAACTACAATAGATAAAGCGTGAACAAATTCACTTCATTAAGGTAGAACATTTTCGATATACAATGAAAGATGTTTTATTGAGGAGATTCAAAGAGAAAATGTGACCTTCAAAGGTTTTACTTAGCTGCTGCCACTTGAGGTTTTGCTGTTGCCGTTTTTTGCGGAATTCACATAGATTTTCGAAGAAAATAGGGAGTATACGTTTTAAGTTCAAGTTTTCTGGTTTCCCTCCCCTCCCATTACAGACCATAGCAACCAGTGATGAATGTAGTTAGGCACCCTAGCTTGTATAGAATATGTGAGTTCCACATTTTAGTCCCAAAGGGGATGTGCTAACAAGCTTTTTTTCGATGTTTGTCTATCGGTCAACTATTCAGTTTATGGTGAATTCGTCTATTGTCTGATGAAGTAGGGTGCACAATTTTTGGTGTTCTGTGGAGCACAAAAAGATTGCATAAAAACTGCATAGAAAATCAATCTGATTTTTCTAACATTAAAAATACTTGAACTATATTCAGCTAAAAGCAACACTCTCGACGTATTTGCGAGACTAGCGCTATCTATGATACATTTGGATTAATATATTGAGAATAGTGCTTCAACTGACGATGGTTCAAACATTTTTCAAGTTAGAAAAATCAGTTTGACTCTCTATGAGACTTTTATTTAATCACATTGACTCTCACGAAACTCGAAAATTCCAAGCTTTGTTTTTCGAGAACACTGACCAAATCCAATAAAGAGAACGATGAGATGATTTTAATCGATTGCCACTCTCCTATTCACAGTCGCTTTTGCATTCAGACACTCACTACTCTGTACCTTCACAACAATAAAATCGGAGAGAGTGGTGCACAGCATATCGCGGAAGCACTTAAAAACAACAAAGTGAATTTTATTTATTGTCTGCATATTTTTCTCTCATGTTTGCTTTTCCTTTTCTTTTATAGACACTGCAGACATTATACCTTCCGGCGAGCATCCCCGCTAATGTACAAGTTAACTTAAAACAACGAGACAGTAGAATTAATTTTAGTTACTGATCTATTATTTTTTTTGTTTCGATGAGATAAAATAAAATTGGATTGACTGATATAGCGTGTGAGTGGGTACGACTTGGATGTCTGTGGGTGTACGTACATGTATTTGTGAAGCTATATGATGAAGAAGAATGAACATGATAAAGAAAAAAAATGATGTTTGGAAAGATTGAAAGACCCTTATTATCTCTTTTGCAAAAGCAATTCTTAAAAAGGTTTACTGAGAATGTGAAATGTTTTTCAACAAAGCTTTATATATTATTCAGTTAAATCATTATTTCTAATAATTCAATTTTACTTTTTTTTGTGAAATACGATCTGAAAGGAGTGTTGAAGTATATAGGGGTAGAAATTTGCACCCACCCTCCACAGATCGTGACAGAGAAACTCTATATCCATCACAGACCGTGACAGAGAGAATCTCAATACCCATCACAGACTGTGTTATATCCAATAAAATCAACTTAAATATCTTAAAATAAAAAAGAATTGAACACTGTAGACAATTAATACTTATAGTTCTTTGCTCAATATATTTTTTTCATTTCAATAAAAAATATACGATTTACCTGAATATACCAATCAAAATACAAAAATTTAACTTATATTTTCTATATAAGATTCAATCCTCATTTTTTTTTATACCTAATAAATGTACCTCAGGCTATATAACAACTATTTGAATACCAATGTTGCCACTTGGTGATATACAAACTACTTCTTTATTGTATTGAATAAACACAAAGCTAAAACAATTAACTGAAAATCTCTGCAAAAATAAATCAATTTCAAACTATCTTCTTGAGATAAAAAAAACAGCTTTATCGTGTTTCACATTTTTTATTTAATAAACACAAAACATATTTAATAATAATTAACATTGAACATGGAATAATTATAGCCATTCAATATATAGATTCTCAGCTACACGTTTAATTTTATAATTCCATAGAAGTTTTTCAAGATCAATCATTCTATTTAGTTTTTGAATCATTTCATCATCTGCTGTTGGAACTCGAAAACATAATAAACGAAGATATTCATTACAATCATGCTTGATTTTTTTCAAAATACATTGTAATAAAAATTTGAAATCCATTTGTTTTGTATAATCCACTTTGAAATATTTCATAAAAGGACATAAATTTAAAAGAATAGAAAATTCTTCAATTTCATTCATTGTTAGAAGATATACTTTTCTAACTTTACTTGTATAATTCATTGAAAGTTGAATAAAATTTAACATTATTGGTTTATGTAATGATAAAGAATGAATTTTTAATGTAGTAAGTTCTGGTAATAAACGTACAATTTCAATTAATACATCAACATAGACATTTTCTACTGGAATATCCAAACTGTAAATTTGTGCTACAGTTAAAATACGTGTCATACCCATCTGTAAGTCTTCATCAAAATCAATATCATTAATATACTCAATTGTTAATCGAGTAGATTTAGCATATTCAACAGAAGAATTTAAAATATTATCTTGTGTGTATTCATACCATCTTTTTCTAACAAAAAAAAAATCACAATATATAATCATCATTTTATTGAAAAAAACTGATGCTCTCAATATACCTGTACGGACGAACTATGTAATCAATAGATTCATTATCAATTTTGATTTCAAATGTCCATTGTCGTTCAATCCAAAAAGATGTAATGAATTGATCGGATACTCCAGGATATTTATATTCTTCAGCAAAAGATTCAATATATCGAAAATAAAATTCTTCCAATTGAGGTAATGACTTGAAAATTAGTTGTTCCCATTGATGAGCATTCAGAAAATCGATATGTTCAGATTGAATAGTAACACGTAAAATTTTTAATTTCGCATGTATTTTTCTGATGAATAGTTCGAATTCATCAAATTTTGCATCATCCATAGTTATTGAAATATCTACTAAATTTGATAATGTTATTGGTAATATAGTTTGAATATTTGTATCAATATCAAGATTATTACCAATTTTTAGACAACGAATTTGAGGTATATACGAAAGAATTATAAAAAGTTCATTGACACTACAATATTGATAAGTAACAAGATGTTCAATAGTACTCAATTGTTGATTGATAGCCATTGGAAGTGATATCGTGACGTAACGATCCAAGAAGAATATGAATGATTTTAAAACAGGTAATGCGAATATTAATCTGTAAATATCATTTAAATATTCTAATATATTCAGTGGACGAATAGTTAAAGATAAAAGTCGAGGTAGATCAGCTAAATTAATGAGAAGTGAAATAAGTATATCTGATTGATTTGATCCAATATAAATTGATTCAAGACGACTTAGTGACAAATCGAAAGTAAACCACGATAAATGATTATTTTTTTCAAATCCTAATTCGAATTCAATTGAAAATATTTTATGTTTATTACGAAGGAGATATTGTTGATAGTTGTTCATGGACGATTCATTATATGTTGAATTATCAAGTTTAATTTTAAGTATAAGAGATGGAGAATCGAGAAGTTGTTGAAAATGATGATTAAGATTGGAAAATGTGTTATATATTTCATAACCATCAAGATAATCAAATATTTCATAGAAAATTTCATTAGATAAATTTTCAATAAAAGTTATTGTTCGAGCAAAGTTATCTATTTATGTGAAAATACAAAAAATTAACATATATTTACTATTAGAACAAGTTACTTTGTAATTTTTTTGTTACTTCATTTGATAATTGATTAAATGTAAATTTTCGCTTAACTTGATCCATATGTCTCTCTTGAAAAACGTTAAAATTCAATGAATAATTTCTTTCTAAACGCAAAAAAAAAAGAATACCATCAATCAACTATAGATTACTTCTCTGCAGGTGTTTGATATGTCTACAGAGTATGTGTGTGTGTAAACCAAGATTCTTAAAATCTATATTGACTTATTAAACGATAACACGTAAGATAATTATGCAAGTACCTACATGGAATTTAGAATTTTGAGAAAAGATTTATGTATTATTCAATCTAAAAAAGAAAAAAATATTATTTAAAAACGATTATATAACAATACTGTGTGATGAACTCATTCTATCATCATTATCGATAATGATGTTTTATCTTATTCAGTGATTCCTTCAATTCATTTGTGTTGTATATATTGTAAAACAACAAAGAAAAAATAGATGACGCCTCAGTCAACATCAATATTGTAAGAAAGAAAGTTATAAAAGAAAGAGAAAGGAAAGATAACATCTATCAATCGTTACGTGATGAATAAACAACTTTCAATAATTTGAGATATATTATTTTAATATTACGGTGAGACAATGAATGACAAACAAGATTATCATACTTAAAAACAATTCAATCTTACATTTTTTCTTCGAGAATAATATTTCGCCAATCTGGACTATGGCAATATGAATGATAATATTTTCTTTATGATGTAGGCATGAGCCTTCTCGTGATTCACATCTATATTCAAACGGATGAAAAAGGAAACGAACTCGACGATGTAAACATAGAATATTATGATTTTTGAGAAATAAAAATAAAACTCAAGGATACACATCAAAACAATGATCTTTGTTTTTCTTTGGCAGAGTATGAATGTTGATTTGATGGTTTGTTTGTGTCATCTCTTCATCTGCACCTAAACCATTAAAAATTTCATGGTTTTGTATTCAAATCTCAAAGAGAAAAAAAAACTTCGAAGAGAATAATTTCGAAAAATGTATATGTCGAAAAAAAACCGCTTATCAAAGGAAAAAGTTTCGAGAAAGTCAAATATCACTGAACAAAAAACGTCGCAGACAGCTAGCAACTTTTGATAGATATAATTATAATTATAAAATATCATACAAATAAAGTCGAAATTTTATTTTAAAAGTTTATAATCATAAATTAATGAAATGAAGAAATCATATGAAGAATAACAAGGAAATATGATTTCGTCGTGATGAAAGGAGAAAGTTTTTCAAGAAAATTACTGAGATTTATTTTATTCTAATGAAAATTCGATTGAAGTAAATGAATTCGTTGTTGAAGAACAACACCTTTTGCATACAGAATGAAAAAGCGAATATGAAAAAACTAATGTAAACAATATCAATTATAAAAAAAGAGAGAAAGAAAAATATCATTTGATCAATTATCCAATCATTCATCGTCAATTTGGATTATACAACAATGTATCATTGTTTTTATTGACGACATTGGTCAAACAGAAGACATGAGTATCTCTATATTTATAAGCTACACAGAATAGATATAAGTGAAGATAAACATGAAATATTCATTTATTGAATTGAATGATTTACCTAATGAAATTCTTATGATTATTCTGAAAAAATTGCACAATGTCGAAATACTCTACTCTCTAATTGATGTTAATAAACGACTCAATACAATTGTACATGATCCAATTTTTACAAGTTATTTAACATTGATGACATCTTCGTCTAATTGTTTATTTGATCGACTTACTGATACAATACTTGATCGATTTTGTCTTCAAATTTTACCTAAAATTCATCATAAAATCGAATTTTTCAATCTTGAATCATCATCTATGGAACGTATTCTTCTTTTAACAAATTATCCTAATTTATATGGACTTGGTTTATATAATCTTGCATCAGAAACGGCTAGAGATCTCTTTACTGGTAAGATTTTTGCTTCGATTAATTATTGAAAAATATAAAATATTAGAATAATTTATCTGAATATGTGCTATATATAATGTAAAGTTAATTATTAAGATTTTTTTTTTTATCAATCAATCTCGTCATTATTTATCGATGAACATTAATTCGAAGAAAATACAACTATTTACTAAAAATGAAAAATAATATTTAAAAATGAAAGATTTTTTATTGTCTTTAAGTTAAATTCTTAAAACATCAATTCTCAATGTAAAAAATATAGTATAAAATAAATGATTAAGATAAATATTGAGAAATTCGAAAGAAGACGATATGTAGATAAAAAAGTTATTAATAAGAGAAAAAAATAGTTATGCTTTAATTTAATCTAATATATAGAGAAGAAAGTTTATTTGTCTGTTCTTTATGTATTTGGACACGATACGAGCAACTGCAACCAAACTTTTCAGGGACCATCCTCTCATCGAGGAGGAGGTCAACGACTACTTTTTGTCGAAAAAACATCGGTTCTCTGCCTGCAACAGGCCTGCCGATGTATCTGATCAATGAGATTGCAGCATTCAGTAGTATTGGAGAACTAGTGTCCTGCACGGGTACGACTTTTTGCACCCGGACTCGATTCGGCAGTCTTTTTTTTATACCCGGGCCCGATCCGGACTCGGCCAGCTTATACCCGACCCGGTGCTAATCAAGATTTGCAAAGCACTTTCACAGTCATAGTACAAATTTGAAACTGTCACTTCGTACGAAAAAGTATACTGTTTAGTTTCTTACGTAAACAGAAATAGGGGTGTTACTTGATCTTTATCTTTATGAAACGGAAGCAAAGAAATTCTTTTATTTTTGAAAAGTAAATATATAAAAAAAAAAAAAGATAAATAAAATCTTTATATTTATAAAATAAAGATAAATGAATTCTTTGTTTTTGAAAAATAAGGATCAAGTAAAGAATAAACATTTTTTATCTTTAGTAGATAAATAGAAAAGTACTTAGTACAACAACAGCATATATGTTAATTAATATTCGTTTCTTAATAACAACATCACTTCGACAGGTGATATTATCAAAGAATCAAGCTGATACATGAAAAAATATGCAAAAAACTCTTCTGTATATTTCATTTTCCTCTATGGTATCATAACCTTTTTGAACTGCTCGGTAAAAATTAGAGACTTAGTTCTCATAGGAAAAGAAGTTTCTTTTTTATTCATTTTATCTTTATCTTGCTTTTATTAATATAAAGAGTTCATTTATCCTTATTTTTCAAACATAAAGAATTTCTTCATGTTTATTTCTTATAAAGATGATGATTTGATTTATATTTATTCCTTATTATAAAGAAAAATAAATATAAAGTAATACCCCTAAACAGAGGCAAAAGAAAAAGATCATCTCAAATTCCATCCAAAGAGAAGTCAATCAAGTGATTCAGGGTTCGCTTGATGCCTTTCTGCTTCTAACATCCGATCAATTCCACTAAGTGTACGTTTTTTACTTGCTGATGAGTCTTAAATAGAAATTAATACTGGTGCAAATGATATACTCATTAAATACATGGGTGGGTGTGGGCGTGTGTAACGATAAAATGAGGAAGAGATGATGTCATGACAGACTGGAGGAGTAGCTAGCAGCTACTCGGCAATGCTGTTTATTAGCTAGTCTACATCTCCAGAATGTGCCTATTGCACATTCAACACACGCTTACATATGATAGAGAAACAAAGAGAGAAACGACACAGAGAGAACACTAGAGAGAGGAAGAGCAGTGAGCCGTGACGTATATATCGGCACATTGTGGCTGTGGGTGAGGGTGCGAGTGTGGGTGTGGGTGTTGGCGTGGGTGTGGGTGTGGGTGTGGATGTGGATATCAACATGAGAGAAGACAGCCGCACCTAACCCACACTCACACCCACACCCACACCCCACACCCACCCGCATCGAGTGCTCTATTTTCATCGGAATATTTGTCCAAGAAGAAATTTGAGTACTGGGATTTATCTCATGTGTAGTCACCTATATGCAAAGTTTCATTCTGTTTGAAGAGCGTCATTACGATTTTTTACCTATCCTTCATACAAAGGTGTTGATGTTTTATGCTGTTAATTTTTCTCCCTCTACAGTAAACAGAAACACATGGGAGAACGCAAGAAAAAAAGACGACGTTGGAAGCAATGCACTGCAATTCTTTGCTCCAGAACAAAGGAGCACAAACATTGAGCAAAAATGCATAGACACACTTTCTTACTAATGTAATCAACTCATATTTGCCAAGGCTTCTTCAAACATTTTCATTTCAAGCTGTGATTCTTCCAGCAATTTTATGCTTCCAAGCTTCGTGGTTTCTTTTCATTTGTTAGAGAGTGATGATGTGGGTATCAACGAACAGAGAGGAGCACCAATTCATCCAGGATGTGGGTGTGGGTCTGAACACGAAGGAAGACCTCCACACCCACACCCACACCCACACCCACACCCACACCCACACCCACACCCACACCCACACCCACACCCACACCCACACCCACCCCACACCCACACCTCCCCCCACACCCACACCCACACCTCCCCCCACACCCACCCACACCCACACCCACACCCACACCCGTTTCCAACTATAATCCACGTCGTTTCTTTCGGTTGTGAATGAGCCATTGTCTGTTATGATGAGGAAAAAATTTGCGAAAGAACAGAATATTTGTTGCCTATGACACTCAGCACATAAGAGCACATATTATAAAATAGTCTAACTGGGAATCTTAATATTTATCGATCTGAGTCAGTGCAAACATTTGTCATGTAAATATTTGTTTCTTGTCGGTTCCTGTTGTTGTTAACTATGATTCACTACAGAACATATGAGTGGTTTCTTTCCTTTCCTGAGGGTGTGGGTGTGTTCGAAAAGATTTTATCAATCATGTAGCTAGCGAGACCGGTTTCGATAAGTGCTTAATGCTTACACTTATCAATTGCTTAATTTGATTGAAAGATGTTAAATGTAGTATAACTTCTCCTATTATGAATTATTAAAGTTAAAAGTTGTATAGGAATAACTTCCAAGCAAATAATAACCATAAAAATCTATCATTTAAAAGTTTTAAAGAAAAACTTCCAATGATTAGTAGAAAGAGATTCTCCACTTTATGGTAAATTATGGAGGATGGTATATGAAATAGTTGTCCCTGATATACTACTCTAGTTAAAAGTTTCAAGGCACATTTCCAAGCTAATAGTAGGGATATAAAGTTATGCTTTAGTCGTGTTATAGTGATACTTATAGTTTTAGTGAAGATGTGTAATAATCACAATTTTCCGGGATTGTCTTTAGGCCCCACCCCCCCCCTCAAAAAAGTCTATTTTCGCCAGAAAAATCGAAACTGAGATAAATGCATGGGAAGATAGCCCAAGTTCTGCTCTTTGAGAAACGCTATGATTTTTTATTGGGCCCCCCTTTTTTGACAAAGTTTTTAATTCTTTTCTGTCGTCGACTGCTAAAAAGCGCAATTTTGGGTGTGGGTGTGGGTGTGGCTGCGGGCGTGGGTGTGGGGTGTGGGTGTGTAGGGGCGGGTGTGCCTGTGGATGTGGTTATGAATAATAGTAACGATAAACACCCACGCTCACACCCACACCCACACCCCACCCACACCCACTAGAGAGCAGCGGGCCCAGGTTTTTATGGAGCCGGACCCGGGAAAAGCAAAATTTTTGGACCCGGGCCCGGACCCGGATGACTTTAAGTTTCTAGATCTGGACCCGGTCGGGTCCAGACCCGTTAAGTGTTTCGCCAATGTTTTTTTCAAATTCATTTGTTATTTGTATTTGAAATGGCTTTTTAATTACAAAATTAAAAATAGCCAAGAAATTTTGAAACAGAATACAGAAAATATTATACGTTGACCTGAACTCTTCAATATCTAGATTCGTAGCTGAATACAAACCGGGTCTGAAAGTAAATCACATATGGACCTGGACCCGGACCCGGGCCCGGATGATATCGAATTTCTAGACCCGGACCCGGGTGACATTCATTTTCTGGACCCGGATCTGGACGGACCCGCTGCTCTCTAACACCCACACCCCACCCACACCCACACCCACACCCACACCCACACCCACACCCACACCGCACCCCACCCCACCCACACCCACACCACACCCACACCCACACCCCGCCCCTTATGAATGACCCATGGCAGCATATCCAGGCTTGCGTAACACCTTAAACACCATTGTTCAATTTAACAGGCATTTGTTTATAAAGCGTGTTTACCGCTTTCTACGATGCACCTTCTGAAAGAATAATAAAGATTTTCTCACTTTCTCAACGTTATACACATGCAAAATAAAAACATTTTCCATATATTTTCATTATGCTACATACAGTAGGACTTAATAGATCATGTATGTTTTTCATTTTCAGTATGAAAAAAACCATCAGAACGAGTCAATTCGGATTTGTTCATACAGTTTTTTGTAGAGTTTTTCACGGCGAATCTTCTGAAAAAAAATCAAAATTTGATCATTTGTCTGTGCAGAGATATTTGCAAAATAAAGCATGTTTTTTTTGCGACATCCGCTATTTCAAAAACTTGTTTCACGTTTTTCTCAGAAGGTAGGTTCGACGACGTAGCGCCACCGCCATTCGACCACTGTTCAATATAAAGTCAAAAATTTTTTTTTGTTTGAAAGCTCGCGTTTAGGGCTAGCCCCTCTCGTGGCCCGATTTTTAAAATAAGCTTTTTATTATTATTTAAGAACACATCTTCATAGAAAAAGCGCCATTTTTTCGGAGTTTTTTGAGTCATTGAACTTGTCACTCCTTTTCTTCGCCTAAAAAGTAAGAATTTAGAAAAAAGGGCCACGAGAGGGGCTAGCCCTAGAGACAAGCTTTCAAACAAAAATATATATATATATATATATAATGAGAGTCCACAGAGAAATTTTGGCGCTGAAATCAGCTATTTTTGACCCTTGTTTGGTTCATATCTCTGTCAAACGTCATGGTATCGAGCTGAAAATTTTAGCACAGCCTCCTCACTTCAGCCCCAACATATGCTCCAAATTTCAGCCCATTTGAACGTACTTGAGATAAAATCGGCTTTTGAGGGGGAGTGGGGGCCTTTATCGACCTTATTGGTGCACCGTTGTACACACATTATTCAGATTTTTGTATCTAGAATAGAAAATGGAACTTATATAGTTTTTAGTTCAAAAGGAATCGGTTTAAAAGGAAGCAAAGATATAAGAGAAGTACGTGTATTAACCGCAGTGACACACGACTTTTCATATTCATTGGGGTATATGATAATTTTAAAGATGATATATCGAACATAGCGCAATGTGTTAGACATTTCATATAAGAACAGAAAAAAAAATGGAAATGGAAATATTTCAGAAGTAACGGGCTGTATGTTGTGAAGTAGTATAGTATATATATACAAAAAAAAAAGAGGAAAGTCTCTACTTTTCTCGAGACATAGAAATTGTGTTTCATTAATGGAATCATTCTTGCCTTGTTGTACGAGCTGTTTTCGCTGTTGGTTTCATTCTAGTCGGCATGGGGTGAGCGTTTGGGTGTGGGTGTGGGTGGGTGTCGGTGTGGGTGTGGGTGTGGGTGT
>CAJNOL010004056.1:0-17795 GCA_905250125.1 Rotaria sordida | reverse complement strand
TAGTTCAAAAGTAAAATTTTATTTTTTTTAAATTAAAGAGCGAGGATATCTCCTAGTTTCTCGTGTCAATATCTTGGAAAAGAAAGCATTTCCACCACCGAAATTTGAAGTTCACGAGGGAACATTTCCAAGTATCACATCGCTTTTGAGTCGAGCGTATGCGAATTATGTAGATCCTAATGATCTACGAATACTCTGAAAAAAGTTCGTGCCGCTAGCTTATTACTGCTGAGATATTGCATTTTTACTGTATGCATAAGCAAAAAGCCGTGGTCCCCCTCAGAAACACTAAGCAAACTGAGTTTCGAATTTCAACTTGAAACTTTGTACAAGGACAGGTCTCAATGACAATAGTTTATTGTGAAAGTTTCAGATCTTTTGATTGCTCCTAGTCTGAAATCAGAAAATCGGAATCTGCTGGTGTATATAAGCTATTTTACCATAACTGTATCTTAGGATAGGAACAACGAAAAGATCTGAAGCTTTTACAATAAACTATTCTCAATGAGGCCTATCTCTATCCAAAGTTTCAAGTCGAAATTCGAAACTTAGTTTTTCTAATGCTCCTGAGGGGCACCACAGCTTTTGTTTTCTTAAACATACAGTAAAAATGCAATATCTCAGCAGTAATAAGCTAGCGGCACGAACTTTTTTCAGAGTATTCATAGATCATTAGGGTCCACATGATGCACATACGCTTGACTCAAAAACGATGTGACGCTTGGGAATGCTCCCTCATCAGTCTGATATCATAAATATGTAACAATATAATGAATTTGAACTTAAAATTAAAAAAAAAACAAGTTTTTAATTCGAAAAGTTTTATAAAATTAATTTTTCGTGATCATTTATATGAATATCCTATAAAAAGGAGCATTTTGATCACTATAAGTCACGGTCCACTCTGTTACTTTAGAATTCTTATAGTACAATGAATGTCAGATCAAAGTTGAATATTGAGTTTTCAACTCGAAAAATATAACTATAGCAATGTCTTGTGAATTGTGGTAGAAGTATCTCATAACAAGAAGTCTTCACAGTGGTGAAATTTATTGTCCAATCTTGTCTCGTTGAAATCTACCAATGAAGAGAAGCAGACCTTGTAATTGTAAAGTTTGGTTTTTGAGCTCAAAAGAAATTTGACTACCTTTGTTTCGATGATTGTTAGAATTTGTCGAAATTCCATATATGTCTGTAGTGGACGTCCATGCAACTGATGCTTAGCTGGACAATCTTTTACTTTCATATATTTGATGACCATTCCATCTTTTCTTACTGCTCAATATTAAGAAGTTAACATAACGATTCATTGTAATCAAAAGAATTACAATGAAATTTTTCAGTTAAAAGTAAAGAGATTGGCACCATCAGTAAAAAGTTTGGTTATATGCTTTCAGAGAGGTCTATCTATTTCATAAATTCTTTCTTGCCTTTCAAAGGTTATTAAATGCAAAACAATATTTGCAAAGCTTTCTCTTTCAAAGCACTCTATTTGATTTCTGATCCGATATTTTGTTTTTGCACTTTTTTGAACATTGTCAGTACGTATTCTACGAACATTTTTGTACTTTATGGAACAAATCGTTACGAGCAACCGAGCGAATGTGCCTATAAGTTTTGAAACTGAAACTGAATTATTTGCAATAATAAAAAAAAAATCTTCGAAAACATATTTCAATGTTGGATATCTCTCATCGACGATAAATCATCATTGAATTTTAGAAATCCATTCCACCTTGAATATAAACAGGATTTAATCCAACATTACTTTCATTCTTGAGTGATATTCAGCACTTTTAATACTTTCAAACTGATCTATCTATTTCTCTGAGCTGTTTCTTTTTAATTTCATTTTCTAAGTCATGGGTTAAAAAAGAACAAAGTTCAATAAGGATTTTTTTTTGTATTTAGCAATATCCAATTTTATCTAACAAGACTTGATGTAATGTCCTTTTTCATGAAAACTGGCTTCCTCCATCACTAACCGGAAAAATTCGCTAGAGAATTGCCACTTCATTTCAATCTTGGGGATATTGACAACACCTATCCTACCAAAATTATCTCATATCTAAGAGTACTTGTACTTTACTGTTGAGAGTAAGTTATATACCTGCAAAAGAAAAAGCACAAACAAACTTCCTTTATTTAAATCATTTTCTTCATTGAAGTAGAACAATTTCTATATACAATCGAAATGATGTCATTAAGAATTTATAGTTGTCGTGTTTTTTCCCTGTTTTTCTATCGGTTAACTATTCACTTTTATGGTAAATTCATCTATTGTCTGATGAAAGAAATCGTGCAGTTTCCGAGTTTTGTGGGACACAAAATGATTGCATAAACGTTTCATAGAGAACTAATCTAATTTTTCTAACGTTGAAAATGTTTGAACTGTATTCGGATAAAAGAAGAGTCCTTGAGATATTTGCAAAACTAGCGAAGTCTATGATACATTTGAGTTAATTTATCGAGAGCACTGCTTCAGCTGAAGACGTTTCAAACATTTTTAAAGTTAGAAAAATAAGATTGTTTTTGTATGAAATTTTATTCAATCACATTAAGTTCCACGAAACCTGAAAATTGCACGCTTTATTTTCATCAGACTATAGACCAACTCGGATAAAGAGAACGATCAGGTGGTAGTGTCGATGAATTAGTGACTTAAATACGTTTGAATTTTTCCACACAGACACTCACTGTACTATATCTTGAAAACAATCAAATTGGAGACAGTGGAGCACAACATCTCGCTGAAGCACTAAAAACCAATAAAGTGAGATTTATTTTTTTTCTAGATATTTTATGAAATCCGATCTAAAAGAAGTGTTGAAGTATAAAGGGTTAGAAATTTGTCCTCCTTCACAGATCAAGACAGGCACTCTCCAGGGACCATCGTAAACATTTTTCATATACGATTTCAGATCATATGCCAGTAAAATGCCATTAGAATTTATTAACTACTTCCTTATTACAGTTTTAGAAGATTAACTAAAGGATGATGAAGAAATATGTCCGAAAATAGATCGAATAAAAGAATTTTTATATAAATAGCAACAACATTTGCATCGTGTTTCACATTTTAACCCCACAGAGATTGTGATAACGACTTTTTTTCTCATATTCTCTTTTTGTATATTTTTATAGACACTACAGTGTTTGTATCTCTCTGGGAATAATAACATCTCGCCTGCTATGAAAACTCGCTTGAAACAACAAGACAATCGAATGAAATTTTCATTATTTGATTGATTTTTCTTTTGTTTTGATCAAATAAAATGAAATTTGATTGATTAATTCATACTATTATATCCGTGAGAGTTGGCATACAGCATACATACAGGTCAACAATGAATGGGTAAATTCACACAGCTATCCCGAAGGATGATCATGCGAACCAATAGCCCCTTTTGTTTATTTACTAAGATAGGAATCTCTCTGCGCCGTTAAAATCAAGCATAGCGTTTTACCGGCTGATCTATCATTGGTTCAAAGGAGAGAAGAAAAAGGGTATGAATGTGGGTGACTTCCAATGTGAGTGGGTGCATCAGTGCAGGGTATGAGTGTGCATGTGGATTGGTGACTGAAGAGGGTGTCTACAACCACACGTACACCAATCCAAACACTTCTTTACTCGAGCACTCAGCACACTCAGATCCAAACCTACACACATATATACCCAGTATCAATGTTGGATCAAAGATTAGCTTAGGAAGATTCTTGAGGTATAGTTGTCAAGGTCTCATTTTGTCCCAATGGAATAAATCTGGCAAGTATTCCACTTTTGTAAATACAACCTAAAAGAAGTAAAATTATAGGTGGTGATAAACAGTTTTCAACTTTACTTAGCCGTGTTTTGAAATTATATTTCACATTTCCTATACCATCCTATGATAATTTTTGACAAACTTGACATGTCTCAACCGTAGATTTCTATAAACTAAGACCAGCTCACCATATATATTGCGATAGTGTAAAACTTAAAAATAACTGTATTAACCGGCCTCGTATCACAAAAGATTTGTACCATCATAATATGGATTTCGCGTCAAAATTAAAAAAAGTTGAATTTTTAATTCAAAATCTAGAAAATGATTGGTTGCTGGATTCTGATGTCAATATCTCATAAAAGTGAAAGTTTTCACCAATGGAAAGGACCATCAATTTTGAAATGATGTCATTTTTCTCCTTTTCTTGAATAATACCTCAGAATCAAAAAATTAAAATATTTTCTTCGTCAATTCAAAAATGAAAGTTCTTACGACCTTCACTGTCAAAATGTCTCTGACACAGGGATTTTCATGGTTGAGTGTCAGCATTCGTTTTTAAATACGAAAATTTTCCAAGTCTCTGTTGTTCAACTCTGCTAATAGTGAAGATTTTCATGGGTGAGAAATCTCCCCCGTTTTGAAGCTAAAGAATTCAGCTTCTTTTTTAAATTTTAATATCCGATTTAAAAAACTGAATATTTCTCAAATATATTAAAACGAGATTTTGTCAGATTTTTCTCTCAATATCTTGCAAAAGGAATTACTTGAACAACTAATAATTTCTGCATCTTTTCATCATATTTGACCTAGGAATATCAGTTAGAAATCATAAAATGAAACTTTTTATTAATAAATTTTAAAAAACGAGGTTTTTCACTAGTTTCTGCTGTCAATATCTCCAAAACGCGAGAATTTTCAAGCAGTAAGAACTTCTGCTCATTTCCACATGAATGAATTATGATTCACTTTGGAATTCAGTTCTCAATTAAAGAAATTTTCATCTATCATTCAACATTTCTTTTAAGAAGATTTCATAAATTTTACTCACTCATTAGCTTGTAACCGAAACCATTTTAAATGATTGTGAATTTATGATCCTTTATATTTGAAGAAAATTGAGCTCTAGTAGCATTTTGAACTGGAACTCAGTAAACTATATCATTCTATCCTTAAAATAACGAGCGAAGCTTTTGCCATATTTCTTATCTGAACACTTGGCAAAAGAAATCATTTTCACTGCATTTTCATTTCAATCAATCAAGAAAACAAAAGGACCTCATTTCAAAATACAAGAACGAAGATGTTTCCTGGTTTCTAGTGTCGATATCTTGCAAAAGAAAACATTCTCATCGTCAAAAATTGAAATTCAATCTCAAAGTATAACTTTATAACACTGTAATGAATTTGAACTCAAAATTTACAAACTAAAGTTGATCTCGAAAATATAAAAGAATTTGATTTTTCATGGTTATTTCTGCGAATATCCTTAAAAAGGAGACTTTTTACTTCTGTAGGTCATGCTCTGATACAATATTTTGGGGTCCTTGTAGTGAAATAAATGCTAGATCGAAAGTTAAAAATAAAGTTTTCAGCTCGAAAAATAAAAATATGGGCATGTTTTGTAAATTGTGGTGTAAATATCTTGTTAAGTCTTTTCAGCGGTGAACTTTACCGTCCTGTCTCGTATCATGACAATCCAGTGTTGATAAGGATCAGACCTGGTGATTGAAAAGTTTGGTTTTTGAGCTCATAAGAACTTTGATCGCCCTCATGTCATGGCGATTGTGATAGCTCGTCGAAATTTCTTTTATGTCCTTAGTACACATCTATGAAACTGATACTCAGTTGAACAGTAGTTTGTCCTTATATATTTGATGACTATTCTATCGGTTCTTACTGCTCAATTTTAAGAAGTTAACATATCGATTGATTGTGATCGAATAGATTGCAATGGAATTTTTCATTTAAAAGTAAAGAAATTTACATCATAAGCAAACATATGAATCATATGCTCTTAGGGAGGCCTATCTGTTTCACAAATTCTTTCTTTTCTTTGGAAGGTTACTAATTACAAAGCAGTATTTGCATAGTTTTCACTTTCGAAACATATTCTATTTGTTTTCTGTTCCAATATTTTGTTCTGGATTTGGTTTTGCATCTGCAATATAATTGTGAATGTTACCAATACATATTCTACGAATGTCTTTGTAATTGCGGAAGAACTCATCACGAGATTATGTGCTCATAAGTTTTGAGACTGAAACTGAATAATCTGCAGCAGCAAAAATCTTCTGAAATACATTTCAATGTCGGAAATTCCTCGTCAACAATAAACCATCATTGGAATTTAAAACTCTATCCAATCTTGAATATAAACAGGATTTAATCTAACAGTGCTTTCATTCTTGGCCTAAATTTAACATTTTAAATACTCTCAAACTGATTTGTCTATTTCTCTGAGATGAATTTGTTGTTATTACATTTTATAAGATATGAGTGAAAAAAAAACACAGTTCAATAAGGAATTTTCTTTTGTATTTAGCAATATTCAATTTTTATCGAACAAGACTTGATATTCTGTCCTTTTTCATGAAAACTGGCTTTCGGCATCATTCATCGGAAAAGTTTACTCGAAAAATTGTAACTTCATTTCAGTCAATGAAGTATCGACAACACCCGTTTGTATCAGCATTATCTCGTAGCTAATAGACCTTCTGCTTTAGCGTTGAGGTTAAACTAGACAACTACAATAGATAAAGCGTGAACAAATTCACTTCATTAAGGTAGAACATTTTCGATATACAATGAAAGATGTTTTATTGAGGAGGTTCAAAGAGAAAATGTGACCTTCAAAGGTTTTACTTAGCTGCTGCCACTTGAGGTTTTGCTGTTGCCGTTTTTTGCGGAATTCACATAGATTTTCGAAGAAAATAGGGAGTATACGTTTTAAGTTCAAGTTTTCTGGTTTCCCTCCCCTCCCATTACAGACCATAGCAACCAGTGATGAATGTAGTTAGGCACCCTAGCTTGTATAGAATATGTGAGTTCCACATTTTAGTCCCAAAGGGGATGTGCTAACAAGCTTTTTTTCGATGTTTGTCTATCGGTCAACTATTCAGTTTATGGTGAATTCGTCTATTGTCTGATGAAGTAGGGTGCGCAATTTTTGGTGTTCTGTGGAGCACAAAAAGATTGCATAAAAACTGCATAGAAAATCAATCTGATTTTTCTAACATTAAAAATACTTGAACTAGATTCAGCTAAAAGCAACACTCTCGACGTATTTGCGAGACTAGCGCTATCTATGATACATTTGGATTAATATATTGAGAATAGTACTTCAACTGACGATGGTTCAAACATTTTTCAAGTTAGAAAAGTCAGTTTGACTCTCTATGAGACTTTTATTTAATCACATTGACTCTCACGAAACTCGAAAATTCCAAGCTTTGTTTTTCGAGAACACTGACCAAATCCAATAAAGAGAACGATGAGATGATTTTAATCAATTGCCACTCTCCTATTCACAGTCGCTTTTGCATTCAGACACTCACTACTCTGTACCTTCACAACAATAAAATCGGAGAGAGTGGTGCACAGCATATCGCGGAAGCACTTAAAAACAACAAAGTGAATTTTATTTATTGTCTGCATATTTTTCTCTCATGTTTGCTTTTCCTTTTCTTTTATAGACACTGCAGACATTATACCTTCCAGCGAGCATCCCCGCTAATGTACAAGTTAACTTAAAACAACGAGACAGTAGAATTAATTTTAGTTACTGATCTATTATTTTTTTTGTTTCGATGAGATAAAATAAAATTGGATTGACTGATATAGCGTGTGAGTGGGTACGACTTGGATGTCTGTGGGTGTACGTACATGTATTTGTGAAGCTATATGATGAAGAAGAATGAACATGATAAAGAAAAAAACTGATGTTTGGAAAGATTGAAAGACCCTTATTATCTCTTTTGCAAAAGCAATTCTTAAAAAGGTTTACTGAGAATGTGAAATGTTTTTCAACAAAGCTTTATATATTATTCAGTTAAATCATTATTTCTAATAATTCAATTTTACTTTTTTTTGTGAAATACGATCTGAAAGGAGTGTTGAAGTATATAGGGGTAGAAATTTGCACCCACCCTCCACAGACCGTGACAGAGAAACTCTATATCCATCACAGACCGTGACAGAGAGAATCTCAATACCCATCACAGACTGTGTTATATCCAATAAAATCAACTTAAATATCTTAAAATAAAAAAGAATTGAACACTGTAGACAATTAATACTTATAGTTCTTTGCTCAATATATTTTTTTCATTTCAATAAAAAATATACGATTTACCTGAATATACCAATCAAAATACAAAAATTTAACTTATATTTTCTATATAAGATTCAATCCTCATTTTTTTTTATACCTAATAAATGTACCTCAGGCTATATTACAACTATTTGAATACCAATATTGCCACTTGGTGATATACAAACTACTTCTTTATTGTATTGAATAAACACAAAGCTAAAACAATTAACTGAAAATCTCTGCAAAAATAAATCAATTTCAAACTATCTTCTTGAGATAAAAGAAAACAGCTTTATCGTGTTTCACATTTTTTATTTAATAAACACAAAACATATTTAATAATAATTAACATTGAACATGGAATAATTATAGCCATTCAATATATAGATTCTCAGCTACACGTTTAATTTTATAATTCCATAGAAGTTTTTCAAGATCAATCATTCTATTTAGTTTTTGAATCATTTCATCATCTGCTGTTGGAACTCGAAAACATAATAAACGAAGATATTCATTATAATCATGCTTGATTTTTTTCAAAATACATTGTAATAAAAATTTGAAATCCATTTGTTTTGTATGATCCACTTTGAAATATTTCATAAAAGGACATAAATTTAAAAGAATAGAAAATTCTTCAATTTCATTCATTGTTAGAAGATATACTTTTCTAACTTTACTTGTATAATTCATTGAAAGTTGAATAAAATTTAACATTATTGGTTTATGTAATGATAAAGAATGAATTTTTAATGTAGTAAGTTCTGGTAATAAACGTACAATTTCAATTAATACATCAACATAGACATTTTCTACTGGAATATCCAAACTGTAAATTTGTGCTACAGTTAAAATACGTGTCATACCCATCTGTAAGTCTTCATCAAAATCAATATCATTAATATACTCAATTGTTAATCGAGTAGATTTAGCATATTCAACAGAAGAATTTAAAATATTATCTTGTGTGTATTCATACCATCTTTTTCTAACAAAAAAAAAATCACAATATATAATCATCATTTTATTGAAAAAAACTGATGCTCTCAATATACCTGTACGGACGAACTATGTAATCAATAGATTCATTATCAATTTTGATTTCAAATGTCCATTGTCGTTCAATCCAAAAAGATGTAATGAATTGGTCGGATACTCCAGGATATTTATATTCTTCAGCAAAAGATTCAATATATCGAAAATAAAATTCTTCCAATTGAGGTAATGACTTGAAAATTAGTTGTTCCCATTGATGAGCATTCAGAAAATCGATATGTTCAGATTGAATAGTAACACGTAAAATTTTTAATTTCGCATGTATTTTTCTGATGAATAGTTCGAATTCATCAAATTTTGCATCATCCATAGTTATTGAAATATCTACTAAATTTGATAATGTTATTGGTAATATAGTTTGAATACTTGTATCAATATCAAGATTATTACCAATTTTTAGACAACGAATTTGAGGTATATACGAAAGAATTATAAAAAGTTCATTGACACTACAATATTGATAAGTAACAAGATGTTCAATAGTACTCAATTGTTGATTGATAGCCATTGGAAGTGATATCGTGACGTAACGATCCAAGAAGAATATGAATGATTTTAAAACAGGTAATGCGAATATTAATCTGTAAATATCATTTAAATATTCTAATATATTCAGTGGACGAATAGTTAAAGATAAAAGTCGAGGTAGATCAGCTAAATTAATGAGAAGTGAAATAAGTATATCTGATTGATTTGATCCAATATAAATTGATTCAAGACGACTTAGTGACAAATCGAAAGTAAACCACGATAAATGATTATTTTTTTCAAAACTTAATTCGAATTCAATTGAAAATATTTTATGTTTATTACGAAGGAGATATTGTTGATAGTTGTTCATGGACGATTCATTATATGTTGAATTATCAAGTTTAATTTTAAGTATAAGAGATGGAGAATCGAGAAGTTGTTGAAAATGATGATTAAGATTGGAAAATGTGTTATATATTTCATAACCATCAAGATAATCAAATATTTCATAGAAAATTTCATTAGATAAATTTTCAATAAAAGTTATTGTTCGAGCAAAGTTATCTATTTATATGAAAATACAAAAAATTAACATATATTTACTATTAGAACAAGTTACTTTGTAATTTTTTTGTTACTTCATTTGATAATTGATTAAATGTAAATTTTCGCTTAACTTGATCCATATGTCTCTCTTGAAAAACGTTAAAATTCAATGAATAATTTCTTTCTAAACGCAAAAAAAAAAGAATACCATCAATCAACTATAGATTACTTCTCTGCAGGTGTTTGATATGTCTACAGAGTATGTGTGTGTGTAAACCAAGATTCTTAAAATCTATATTGACTTATTAAACGATAACACGTAAGATAATTATGCAAGTATCTACATGGAATTTAGAATTTTGAGAAAAGATTTATGTATTATTCAATCTAAAAAAGAAAAAAATATTATTTAAAAACGATTATATAACAATACTGTGTGATGAACTCATTCTATCATCATTATCAATAATGATGTTTTATCTTATTCAGTGGTTCCTTCAATTCATTTGTGTTGTATATATTGTAAAACAACAAAGAAAAAATAGATGACGCCTCAGTCAACATCAATATTGTAAGAAAGAAAGTTATAAAAGAAAGAGAAAGGAAAGATAACATCTATCAATCGTTACGTGATGAATAAACAACTTTCAATAATTTGAGATATATTATTTTAATATTACGGTGAGACAATGAATGACAAACAAGATTATCATACTTAAAAACAATTCAATCTTACATTTTTTCTTCGAGAATAATATTTCGCCAATCTGGACTATGGCAATATGAATGATAATATTTTCTTTATGATGTAGGCATGAGCCTTCTCGTGATTCACATCTATATTCAAACGGATGAAAAAGGAAACGAACTCGACGATATAAACATAGAATATTATGATTTTTGAGAAATAAAAATAAAACTCAAGGATACACATCAAAACAATGATCTTTGTTTTTCTTTGGCAGAGTATGAATGTTGATTTGATGGTTTGTTTGTGTCATCTCTTCATCTGCACCTAAACCATTAAAAATTTCATGGTTTTGTATTCAAATCTCAAAGAGAAAAAAAAACTTCGAAGAGAATAATTTCGAAAAATGTATATGTCGAAAAAAAAACCGCTTATCAAAGGAAAAAGTTTCGAGAAAGTCAAATATCACTGAACAAAAAACGTCGCAGACAGCTAGCAACTTTTGATAGATATAATTATAATTATAAAATATCATACAAATAAAGTCGAAATTTTATTTTAAAAGTTTATAATCATAAATTAATGAAATGAAGAAATCATATGAAGAATAACAAGGAAATATGATTTCGTCGTGATGAAAGGAGAAAGTTTTTCAAGAAAATTACTGAGATTTATTTTATTCTAATGAAAATTCGATTGAAGTAAATGAATTCGTTGTTGAAGAACAACACCTTTTGCATACGGAATGAAAAAGCGAATATGAAAAAACAAATGTAAACAATATCAATTATAAAAAAAGAGAGAAAGAAAAATATCATTTGATCAATTATCCAATCATTCATCGTCAATTTGGATTATACAACAATGTATCATTGTTTTTATTGACGACATTGGTCAAACAGAAGACATGAGTATGTCTATATTTATAAGCTACACAGAATAGATATAAGTGAAGATAAACATGAAATATTCATTTATTGAATTGAATGATTTACCTAATGAAATTCTTATGATTATTCTGAAAAAATTGCACAATGTCGAAATACTCTACTCTCTAATTGATGTTAATAAACGACTCAATACAATTGTACATGATCCAATTTTTACAAGTTATTTAGCATTGATGACATCTTCGTCTAATTGTTTATTTGATCGACTTACTGATACAATACTTGATCGATTTTGTCTTCAAATTTTACCTAAAATTCATCATAAAATCGAATTTTTCAATCTTGAATCATCATCTATGGAACGTATTCTTCTTTTAACAAATTATCCTAATTTATATGGACTTGGTTTATATAATCTTGCATCAGAAACGGCTAGAGATCTCTTTACTGGTAAGATTTTTGCTTCGATTAATTATTGAAAAATATAAAAATATTAGGATAATTTATCTGAATATGTGCTATATATAATGTAAAGTTAATTATTAAGATTTTTTTTTTATCAATCAATCTCGTCATTATTTATCGATGAACATTAATTCGAAGAAAATACAACTATTTACTAAAAATGAAAAATAATATTTAAAAATGAAAGATTTTTTATTGTCTTTAAGTTAAATTCTTAAAACATCAATTCTTAATGTAGAAAATATAGTATAAAATAAATGATTAAGATAAATATTGAGAAATTCGAAAGAACATGATATGTAGATAGGAAAGTTATTAATAAGAGAAAAAAATAGTTATGCTTTAATTTAATCTAATATATAGAGAAGAAAGTTTATTTGTCTGTTCTTTATGTATTTGGACACGATACGAGCAACTGCAACCAAACTTTTCAGGGACCATCCTCTCATCGAGGAGGAGGTCAACGACTACTTTTTGTCGAAAAAACATCGGTTCTCTGCCTGCAACAGGCCTGCCGATGTATCTGATCAATGAGATTGCAGCATTCAGTAGTATTGGAGAACTAGTGTCCTGCACGGGTACGACTTTTTGCACCCGGACTCGATTCGGCAGTCTTTTTTTTATACCCGGGCCCGATCCGGACTCGGCCAGCTTATACCCGACCCGGTGCTAATCAAGATTTGCAAAGTACTTTCACAGTCATAGTACAAATTTGAAACTGTCACTTCGTACGAAAAAGTATACTGTTTAGTTTCTTACGTAAACAGAAATAGGGGTGTTACTTGATCTTTATCTTTATGAAACGGAAGCAAAGAAATTCTTTTATTTTTGAAAAGTAAATATATAAAAAAAAAAAAGATAAATAAAATCTTTATATTTATAAAATAAAGATAAATGAATTCTTTGTTTTTGAAAAATAAGGATCAAGTAAAGAATAAACATTTTTTATCTTTAGTAGATAAATAGAAAAGTACTTAGTACAACAACAGCATATATGTTAATTAATATTCGTTTCTTAATAACAACATCACTTCGACAGGTGATATTATCAAAGAACCAAGCTGATACATGAAAAAATATGCAAAAAACTCTTCTGTATATTTCATTTCCCTCTATGGTATCATAACCTTTTTGAACTGCTCGGTAAAAATTAGAGACTTAGTTCTCATAGGAAAAGAAGTTTCTTTTTTATTCATTTTATCTTTATCTTGCTTTTATTAATATAAAGAGTTCATTTATCCTTATTTTTCAAACATAAAGAATTTCTTCATGTTTATTTCTTATAAAGATGATGATTTGATTTATATTTATTCCTTATTATAAAGAAAAATAAATATAAAGTAATACCCCTAAACAGAGGCAAAAGAAAAAGATCATCTCAAATTCCATCCAAAGAGAAGTCAATCAAGTGATTCAGGGTTCGCTTGATGCCTTTCTGCTTCTAACATCCGATCAATTCCACTAAGTGTACGTTTTTTACTTGCTGATGAGTCTTAAATAGAAATTAATACTGGTGCAAATGATATACTCATTAAATACATGGGTGGGTGTGGGCGTGTGTAACGATAAAATGAGGAAGAGATGATGTCATGACAGACTGGAGGAGTAGCTAGCAGCTACTCGGCAATGCTGTTTATTAGCTAGTCTACATCTCCAGAATGTGCCTATTGCACATTCAACACACGCTTATATATGATAGAGAAACAAAGAGAGAAACGACACAGAGAGAACACTAGAGAGAGGAAGAGCAGTGAGCCGTGACGTATATATCGGCACATTGTGGCTGTGGGTGAGGGTGCGAGTGTGGGTGTGGGTGTTGGCGTGGGTGTGGGTGTGGGTGTGGATGTGGATATCAACATGAGAGAAGACAGCCGCACCTAACCCACACTCACACCCACACCCACACCCCACACCCACCCGCATCGAGTGCTCTATTTTCATCGGAATATTTGTCCAAGAAGAAATTTGAGTACTGGGATTTATCTCATGTGTAGTCACCTATATGCAAAGTTTCATTCTGTTTGAAGAGCGTCATTACGATTTTTTACCTATCCTTCATACAAAGGTGTTGATGTTTTATGCTGTTAATTTTTCTCCCTCTACAGTAAACAGAAACACATGGGAGAACGCAAGAAAAAAAGACGACGTTGGAAGCAATGCACTGCAATTCTTTGCTCCAGAACAAAGGAGCACAAACATTGAGCAAAAATGCATAGACACACTTTCTTACTAATGTAATCAACTCATATTTGCCAAGGCTTCTTCAAACATTTTCATTTCAAGCTGTGATTCTTCCAGCAATTTTATGCTTCCAAGCTTCGTGGTTTCTTTTCATTTGTTAGAGAGTGATGATGTGGGTATCAACGAACAGAGAGGAGCACCAATTCATCCAGGATGTGGGTGTGGGTCTGAACACGAAGGAAGACCTCCACACCCACACCCACACCCACACCCACACCCACACCCACACCCACACCCACACCCACACCCACACCCACACCCACACCCACCCCACACCCACACCTCCCCCCACACCCACACCCACACCTCCCCCCACACCCACCCACACCCACACCCACACCCACACCCGTTTCCAACTATAATCCACGTCGTTTCTTTCGGTTGTGAATGAGCCATTGTCTGTTATGATGAGGAAAAAATTTGCGAAAGAACAGAATATTTGTTGCCTATGACACTCAGCACATAAGAGCACATATTATAAAATAGTCTAACTGGGAATCTTAATATTTATCGATCTGAGTCAGTGCAAACATTTGTCATGTAAATATTTGTTTCTTGTCGGTTCCTGTTGTTGTTAACTATGATTCACTACAGAACATATGAGTGGTTTCTTTCCTTTCCTGAGGGTGTGGGTGTGTTCGAAAAGATTTTATCAATCATGTAGCTAGCGAGACCGGTTTCGATAAGTGCTTAATGCTTACACTTATCAATTGCTTAATTTGATTGAAAGATGTTAAATGTAGTATAACTTCTCCTATTATGAATTATTAAAGTTAAAAGTTGTATAGGAATAACTTCCAAGCAAATAATAACCATAAAAATCTATCATTTAAAAGTTTTAAAGAAAAACTTCCAATGATTAGTAGAAAGAGATTCTCCACTTTATGGTAAATTATGGAGGATGGTATATGAAATAGTTGTCCCTGATATACTACTCTAGTTAAAAGTTTCAAGGCACATTTCCAAGCTAATAGTAGGGATATAAAGTTATGCTTTAGTCGTGTTATAGTGATACTTATAGTTTTAGTGAAGATGTGTAATAATCACAATTTTCCGGGATTGTCTTTAGGCCCCACCCCCCCCCTCAAAAAAGTCTATTTTCGCCAGAAAAATCGAAACTGAGATAAATGCATGGGAAGATAGCCCAAGTTCTGCTCTTTGAGAAACGCTATGATTTTTTATTGGGCCCCCCTTTTTTGACAAAGTTTTTAATTCTTTTCTGTCGTCGACTGCTAAAAAGCGCAATTTTGGGTGTGGGTGTGGGTGTGGCTGCGGGCGTGGGTGTGGGGTGTGGGTGTGTAGGGGCGGGTGTGCCTGTGGATGTGGTTATGAATAATAGTAACGATAAACACCCACGCTCACACCCACACCCACACCCCACCCACACCCACTAGAGAGCAGCGGGCCCAGGTTTTTATGGAGCCGGACCCGGGAAAAGCAAAATTTTTGGACCCGGGCCCGGACCCGGATGACTTTAAGTTTCTAGATCTGGACCCGGTCGGGTCCAGACCCGTTAAGTGTTTCGCCAATGTTTTTTTCAAATTCATTTGTTATTTGTATTTGAAATGGCTTTTTAATTACAAAATTAAAAATAGCCAAGAAATTTTGAAACAGAATACAGAAAATATTATACGTTGACCTGAACTCTTCAATATCTAGATTCGTAGCTGAATACAAACCGGGTCTGAAAGTAAATCACATATGGACCTGGACCCGGACCCGGGCCCGGATGATATCGAATTTCTAGACCCGGACCCGGGTGACATTCATTTTCTGGACCCGGATCTGGACGGACCCGCTGCTCTCTAACACCCACACCCCACCCACACCCACACCCACACCCACACCCACACCCACACCCACACCGCACCCCACCCCACCCACACCCACACCACACCCACACCCACACCCCGCCCCTTATGAATGACCCATGGCAGCATATCCAGGCTTGCGTAACACCTTAAACACCATTGTTCAATTTAACAGGCATTTGTTTATAAAGCGTGTTTACCGCTTTCTACGATGCACCTTCTGAAAGAATAATAAAGATTTTCTCACTTTCTCAACGTTATACACATGCAAAATAAAAACATTTTCCATATATTTTCATTATGCTACATACAGTAGGACTTAATAGATCATGTATGTTTTTCATTTTCAGTATGAAAAAAACCATCAGAACGAGTCAATTCGGATTTGTTCATACAGTTTTTTGTAGAGTTTTTCACGGCGAATCTTCTGAAAAAAAATCAAAATTTGATCATTTGTCTGTGCAGAGATATTTGCAAAATAAAGCATGTTTTTTTTGCGACATCCGCTATTTCAAAAACTTGTTTCGCGTTTTTCTCAGAAGGTAGGTTCGACGACGTAGCGCCACCGCCATTCGACCACTGTTCAATATAAAGTCAAAAATTTTTTTTTGTTTGAAAGCTCGCGTTTAGGGCTAGCCCCTCTCGTGGCCCGATTTTTAAAATAAGCTTTTTATTATTATTTAAGAACACATCTTCATAGAAAAAGCGCCATTTTTTCGGAGTTTTTTGAGTCATTGAACTTGTCACTCCTTTTCTTCGCCTAAAAAGTAAGAATTTAGAAAAAAGGGCCACGAGAGGGGCTAGCCCTAGAGACAAGCTTTCAAACAAAAATATATATATATATATATATAATGAGAGTCCACAGAGAAATTTTGGCGCTGAAATCAGCTATTTTTGACCCTTGTTTGGTTCATATCTCTGTCAAACGTCATGGTATCGAGCTGAAAATTTTAGCACAGCCTCCTCACTTCAGCCCCAACATATGCTCCAAATTTCAGCCCATTTGAACGTACTTGAGATAAAATCGGCTTTTGAGGGGGAGTGGGGGCCTTTATCGACCTTATTGGTGCACCGTTGTACACACATTATTCAGATTTTTGTATCTAGAATAGAAAATGGAACTTATATAGTTTTTAGTTCAAAAGGAATCGGTTTAAAAGGAAGCAAAGATATAAGAGAAGTACGTGTATTAACCGCAGTGACACACGACTTTTCATATTCATTGGGGTATATGATAATTTTAAAGATGATATATCGAACATAGCGCAATGTGTTAGACATTTCATATAAGAACAGAAAAAAAAATGGAAATGGAAATATTTCAGAAGTAACGGGCTGTATGTTGTGAAGTAGTATAGTATATATATACAAAAAAAAAAGAGGAAAGTCTCTACTTTTCTCGAGACATAGAAATTGTGTTTCATTAATGGAATCATTCTTGCCTTGTTGTACGAGCTGTTTTCGCTGTTGGTTTCATTCTAGTCGGCATGGGGTGAGCGTTTGGGTGTGGGTGTGGGTGGGTGTCGGTGTGGGTGTGGGTGTGGGTGT
>CAJNOL010004055.1:0-17804 GCA_905250125.1 Rotaria sordida | reverse complement strand
TTTAATGAATAGCAATTTTAATCAACAATTCAGCTCATCTGCTTCGTTTTCTTCCTTAATTAGAAACATTTATCCTATTTTAAATTCTTATCGGCACTGACTTATTTACTTGTATCCATTGATGACAATTGTGTTGAACTATGAAAAGAATATCTATTCTTGTTATTATATGTAGAAAATAAACGTTACATGAATTATAAAACAAATCAATAATTTTCTCTTTTATGTTCTATTAATTAATTTGTTGTTGGCAAATAAAATATTAATTTTTTTCTTTTTTTTTTTTTTTTTTTTTTTATTAGCAAGAAACTGACGACTTTATAAAGTCCTTACAGTACCGAGGTGAGAAGTACAGATATGAAGAAAAGATATGAAGTAAAGAAAGTGAGAATGAAAGTGAAATCAGATATGTGTACCACGCTGCGAGAGAACCATCAAAAAATTAATAACACATCAGCTAACATATAAGATTTTAATACAAATAGACAACAAAAACAATTTATTACTTTACTAACACGTTTAAAGAAACACAATAATGTAAGCACTGTCAAAAAGTCTCTGGAAAGTCACTGAGGGTCATTACGTCTTCAATATTATAATGTAAAATCGATTCGTTCAAGGGTATACCCGCACACCAGGAGATACATGACTCCAACAATGAAACATGTTCTACATATCGTCTTGACCTGAAAATTCCCTTTATACTATTATCACCTTGCAGCCAGACTTTTCTAAACACATTTAAGTTCGCTTGCTCAAACATTAACTCCCCATCCATGCTGTCCGATAATGCAAATAGATACTTGTTCCAATATCTCAAACATCTGTCCTCTAATGATATTTCATCGAGTGCGTAAGAAAAGAAGTTGTCGCGCCACTGTAAACAAAAAAACACTCGTTTTAGACTTGTATAATAAAAGTGATTTAAATCATTTTGTTGCTTAACTGTAAATAATGGAAAGAGAGGAAACAACCAAGTAAACAAAGGAAGAACATAAGAGAGAAATAACGCTTTTCTTAACGCGGGGGAAGTAGTACCAGAAAAACGAAAAGAATTTATCATACTGATACGTTGTCTAATTTTCATCATACTTTTTCTAATTAAGGTACCAAAACCAAGTTTTGGTGTAATCAAGTAACCAAGATATTTAAATTCCTTTACCCATGGTATTTTGTTTCCCTCATAGGAAATATCAAATTTTGGGCTACCTATGGCCCTAGCCGACCAAAGTGCTTCAGTTTTTATATAGTTTATGGGTTGCAATGTTAGCACTGAATAAAACTCAAGGTGTTCAAAGAATAATTGTAGTTTACGTTCAAGGTCTAAACATTGATTTGAATACTTCATGCCAATACTGCCCGCTAAAACTGCTGCTAGATCATCAGCGAAAGAGTAACTAAGACAAAAAGAAAGAAAATCGCCCATATCAGCGTGATAACTAATAAATAACGTAGGTGAAAGTATAGATCCTTGAGGACACCCTCTCGATATATTAAACCACCTTGATTTTTTACCACCTATTTCAATATACGCTCGTCTTCCTCTTAACCAAGTATTTATCCACATAAGATACGCCCTTGGAAGTCCCATTCTCTGTAATTTTCCGATGCACCCATCGAACCAAAGTTGGTCAAAAGCAGCTTTGAAATCTATAAAGACCGTCGCCACTGGCGAACTATTAGCCATGAGACTTGAAACTTGTTCAAGAAATAGTAGCACTCGTGTTTGGAGCCGAAACTTGGCCCGAAACCCAGATTGTGTATCTGGTAGTAGACCTCTACGTTCTAACACATTAGAGAAACGAGTTAAAAACAATTTTTCATTCACTTTTAAGAACACATCGAGCAGAGAAATAGGACGGGTGGCAGAAACTTCACAAATGGATTCTTTTTTAGCTAAAAGCAGAATTCTGGTTTCATTCCATAGATCAGGTACAACATTACTAACGAAAGATAAATTAAAGATTCTAAGTAGTAGAGACCAATAATCAATTGGTAAAAAGTTGAACATAAAGTTAGAAAGACCATGCGCGTCACAGGATTTTTTCTTTTTGCGTCCCATAACTACCTCCAGCACTTCATCAATTATGACTGGTGGAATTTCTTCTTCGTAATTCTCCCATCGTATTTCAGGTGCATCGGTGTATGGATGCGGCCTATAAATATTTTCGGACTCTTTAAACAAGTTCTCAAAATGATCCGCACTCAATTCGCACATTTTCTCAGCTTCTTTTACTATCTCACCGTTGGGAAGAATAAAACCATGTAGAGAAGAAGATGAAGATTTCATGAACTTCTTTGTACGAGACCAAAAAGAAACAGAAAGATGTGAAGAGGTATTACGTGCTGATAAAGAAGAAGATAGTTGATTAAGTAAAAAGACTTTAAGTTCTTTTTTAGCCATTTTTCTTCTAAGTTTAACTATGATCTTTACTACTTCATCGCCTGTTCTTTTTTGCCTATATGCTAACGCACGTGTGTGGGACATATAAACTCGTAGAGCTTGTGGAATAGCAATACGATATTTGTTAATTGGAAAGAATATAGTGCAACGTGAGATAAGAAGAGAGAGAAAAGATACATAATCGTTGTAGACATTATTTACGCTATTTAAGCACCAATTTTTTTCCCAAAATGGATAAACATACTCACTGAACAACGAAAAAACTTTCCAATGAATATTACGTGCAAGAACACTTTCTTTAGATTTTATTGGTATAACAGAAAGAAGAGGTTTATGATCGCTAGAAACTACACCTTCATACGTTTGGATAGAAACAGAGAAGCCGCATGAAAAAGCATAGTCAATTGTACGGTTCGATCTTAAAGAGGTGATGGAATCAGGAATATACGGTGAAAGAAAGTGAGAATCTGCCCATGAAAGTAGTAACTCGGCCTTAAGCAGATCCTCTTCTACATCTACGTTAAAATCACCATAAAAAACACATTTACTCAAAACTAGAGGTGATAGGTCCTCCCACTTCCATGTTTTGCTCTCCGGTGCATAAACTCCTACAATTCTGATTTTATCATTTTCTTCTAGAATATCAGTTACACATACGTTCGGTAAATCACAAACAACTCTTTCTGCTTTTAAATCATTTCGTACTAACATAACAACACCACCATGCGCATTTTCGCCTCTCTGATAGTAGACTTTATATTTAGAAAAAACCTGTCTGCAGTGTGAAAAATCAAAAAAGCCTGTTTCTAGTAAAATCAAAATATCGAATTTAAATGAGTTAGATAGAAGTAATACTTCCTGATAACGCAAATCAAGACCTCGAACATTATATGATAGAATATGAAGAGAATTAATAATTGAAGACGTATCAATGACTCTATATGGCTCCCAACTTTTTAGACAAGCAGTAAGTGTAGGGGAACTTTCCCATTCAAATAAGATTTCAGACCAAAGAGAAAAATCAAAATACGATAGGTTCATCTGTGCTTTACGAATGAAGAGTTCTCTCTCAAAAGAAGTCATTTTTGGGCTACAGGGGTCGAAAAAAGGAACTGCATATGGAGAAAGTGACATTAGAAGTTTTTATTTTGAGTTACGTTTTCCAATTGTACACGCATTCTGTTTATTGTAACTTGAAAATCAGCATCTAATGTACCACCTTTCTTGTCGATATTAATTATTGATAAATATTTACTGATTTCATCCATCATTGGTAAAATTAATTTTATAAAATATATTTTCGTGTCGTGTAATTTTAATTTCATGTTGAATAATATTTTTCTTAAATTCTACATCATTTTCTATTAAATGATCAATTTTCGTAGATAATATTTCATCATTTTTAATTTTATTGTTCATAAATAATTCAAATTCATCGTTTTTCTTCGAAAATTTTTCTAATGTATCATTTACTTTACGTACAGAACTAATTAATTCATCTATTTTATTTATCATTGAATTATTAGTAATCGAATATGGTGATGGTTGTTGTGGACGAGGAAGTACTGGAAAAGCAGTTGCATCATAATTATACGTATTATTGATATTAGTATTTGTTGAACCATAAGACGATGACATACGATTTGAAAACAACAATTTTTTTGTTAATTCTGCACGAAAATTTTTAACTATAGGACATTTAAATGAATTTGAAACGTGATCACCATTACAGTGAACACATTTATTAACCAATGAACAGTTGTGATGACGAAGATCAGGACAGGACAAACCACACACTTTGCAAGTTTCATTGATTTGAGTACACTGTTTTTTAAAGTGGCCGATGGCCATACATTTAGAACAGATCAACACATTTGCTGGTGATAAATATTCCTCCACGTCATATGTAATGCTATTTACTAGAATGTTACCAGAATTTAATATTTGCTCACGAATCATTGGTGATAGAATTTCAATTTTAATTAATCTAATATTATTTTGAAATTTATTTTTCAACCTAATTACAGCATGAATTTCAGGATAGGTAGCTTTCAAATCTTCAGCAAAATCATCAAGATTTATACGTAGGTCAACATTCTTTATTATGAATGAAAGCTGTGCAGGAAATGATGGTGAGGAAGGAAATATAAAAGTTTCTCTACCAATACGTTGGGGCCAGTTTTGTTGATGAAATAGTAATGAAAATGTAATTGAATCTTTGACATAGATCAAATAGTCATACTCATTTTGTTGACATTTCATTATTGATCGACGAATATTTAAAATTGATATATCAGTATGATAATTATCTTTAAAATGTTTTGAAATTTCATGTGCCACTTGTTTATCTTTAATGTTTCCCGATGTAAAACGAATGATGAAGGGTTGATAGGGAAAACGTGTTTGTGCAAAACGTGCAGATTCGGGTGTAATTTTATTTTGTTGTTGTTGTTTTGGTTGACTTGGATTGAGATTCGAATTTGAAATTGTACGAGAAGTAATGGTTCTTGATGATTGTGTTGCAAGTAGAGGTGGTGGATCATTGTTGTGATTATTATTGTAAATGCTTGTCTGCTGTTGTATAGGTGCATTAGGATTATTGTACTTCTGTTGTGGATCTTCAAATTGATCATCGAAATCCTTGTTTAATTGTTTACGTTTTTTATTGTGTACACAGGGGTGGCGCGACCGGGGGGTAGTCGGGGGTGCGACACCCCCCCAATCTTCAAAAATTTCTGTTTTTTTGCTCAGCAAAATCAGGAAATTTTCTTCCATTTGTCACCAAAAACAATGTTACACCCCCCGAAAAATTGCAGACTTCGTCTTTCTAGTCCAAAAAATTTCGCTACACCCCCCCAATGTTGGTTGACTCGCGCCACCCCTGTGTGTACAACAGTAATAAATTCATCATCATCTTGTTCACGCATACGTCTACAAGGAGACTGTGCAGGAGAATCTAACATTCTAAGATTAGTTGTAGTAGGTGGAGGAACACGATTTTTACGATTTTGTTGTTGATTATTCAGATAGTTGAAGTGCATATTTGATTGAATTTTTTTCTTTTTTATTGTATAACACTTTAGATAATGTCTGATATAAAGTACAGATATCAAATCTAACAAAATAAAATATTAAGATTATTTTCTTTTTTCATTGATATTATTTTGACATCATTTGAGCTTTGCTTTATTTTTTTTTGTCTTTTTACAGAAAAAACTTTTTTTTGACAAAAAGAAAAAAAAATATTAACATCGTCACCATAACATAACTGTTGCACATAAGCGCACATAATCAAGTATAATTGGATTCCAAGCAGCAGGTTTGTTCTTTGTAATTAGATGACCTAAATAAACAACATCAATTTATGTTCTTCGCAATAAGAAAATTATCTCTTACCTGTTTCCTGTAAAATTTTTTTAATAAAAATTCTTTTTAAAGAATTTTCTTCACCACTATCAAGAGAATTGACTTGATGATCAATATTTGCCAAACATTTTTTTTTAAAACATGTATGACCAATAAATTCAGCTAAATATTGGATCTTACTTTCATTTTGTATTTGTACAACATGATCCAAAACGCAACAAATTACTTTATTAAATTCGATGGATTGATCTGCTATTAATTCTTTGATCAATTCAGTTGGATCATCGCTGAGAATAAGTTTTTCCAAAAATTTTTCAAGTTTGTTTCCATATCGAAGATAAGCTGAAAAACAGTTACATTAATGACTGCTATATATATGCCACGAGAATAATGAGAAAGAAAAGAATAATAAAGCAGGTCATCTATTTAATGACCTGCCTATTATTCATAGAAAAAAAAGAAATGAAAACTTTCTCTCTTCAAACATGCTGGCAAATAAAGATACACTTACTTGTTGTTTTTGTTTTATATCATTTATCAGGTCAATCATTGAATTATAATTATTATCTAGAACAAACTGCAATCAATTTTTATTAGTGATAACAAACAATCACATACCTAGCTCCGTTATCTTATTTATTAGCATTTTTTGTCTTTTGTTGTTTAAGTCAAATATTGTTTTTGATCCAATATCTCCAAAATTCAGTAATATTTCTTCTTCAATAATTTCTTCTGTTTTTGCATTCAACTTCCCAGGTGAAACAAGCCCGATCGTAAACGGCCGTTTTTGATCGTATTTGACCCGTTTGGTATGCGCCGTATTACGGCGGTATATCGCCGTGTCGTAAACGATCGAATACGGGATTTCCCAACCGTTTTTCACCGTTTCTAATCGTATACGGCACGGTGATATACGGTCGTATTACGGCGTATACCAAACGGGTCAAATACGGGCAGTTTACGGCCGTATCCTTATCATTAACGGTCGTTTACGACCCGCTCACGGTCATCGTAATGCTGGACCTGGGTTATAATGAAATAAAGTTACTATTATATTTTTGTCTTTCATTTCATTGACTTTAGCCAGCTTAAAGTAATCTAAATAAAGAATTGACATATTTATGAAAATTCCAGGAAAAATATTCTTGAATACGCGTACATTCGTTGCTTTTAATAGCTACAACATCGTTGATTGTAGTTTGTTTTTTGAATTGAATATCACGATTGTCATCATTATTATTATAAGTAATATTTGAGGTTGTGGCAATAGATGCAGGCGAAGATGTTGTTTGTTTCATCGTATGAATATAAAATTTAACAATAAACATATACACATGTAAACAATACGTACAAATGTAGACAAGAGATAAAAAGACTAAGAAATAAACAAACACAGTGGACTAGAAGAACAATATTATATAATAGTTTAATTCAATTGGATGAAAATCGACATTAGTATGTTTCATATTCCCTTTTCAAACAATATCTATCTTGTTTAAGTTGATAAAGAATAAATATCATCATGTAATTGTATTTATCATAGTTAACTATTCATTCTAAAATACTTTATTCAATAAAAATCTAACAATTATTGATTATGGATATTGAATACATAATGGAACAATTAAAATTAGTAAAGAATACGATAGTCATGGAATTTTAATTAAATTATTACTTATTATATTGTCATTTTGATATTCCTATAGCAGGTGTTCCAAAATCGAATAATCTGTTTAAAAGTAGATAAAAACAGCAACATTTTAACTGATTTTTAATTAGAAAAAAATGATGGAAATGGAAGTTTTTCGAATTCTTTTTACGAGGGTTGGGCAACTTTCTCATCGGTGACAAAAATCATTATTCCAAGCGAACAAATAACGCTCAGCACAAAAATGATCGTTTCCCCTACAGATACAACTAAACCAAGAAAGACTATCTACTTCTTCGTACGTACAACGAAAGCATTACATACAAACTTTCTCCACCGACAAAATGAACACCTCCGGGAAAAATGATTATTTCTATAGGAAAAATGGTTTAGAATAATACGATAATGTTTATTTTTAGAGGAAAGATGCTTTAGTCTTATATCTACATATATATATTTTTGTTAGCGGAAAAATGAAAATTCACGTGAAAAATCCTAATTTCTATAGCAAAAATGCTTCGGAATAATGGAATAATGCATCCTTCTAGTGGAAAGATGGTTTAGTCACGTACATATACGTTTTTGTCTAGCGGAAAAATGAAAATCCACGTGAAAAATTGTAATTTCTATAGAAAAAATGGTTCGGAATGATGGAATTACGATCATATATAAATTACGGTCTCGTTGTTTTATATGCTTAGTTTCTTAGTGAATTGAGAAAGGCCGAACAGAAAATTAATTAAACTATCATTGGATGGATATTGTGTTGATGTGTATGAATTGGAAAGTAGTTTAGTTTTACTTTTGGTTCATGATAACAGTGATTGTCACGAAAGATATGGAATTAATGGTAGAAACAGAGCGTATATATATGGCATGAAAAGAAAGATTGTAGCCCTGGATGGCTATAATATGGGGCATAAAGGAAAGTGTTTATGGGACGTAGCAGAAAAATTTTCGCTAACAGTAGAATAATAGTCAGGATGAAATGAAAGAAGTTGTGACATAGTTATTGTCATCACAATTATAGAATTGGTCATAACTTTTCGTAATGCATCACTTTTTGCGCGTTCTGTTGAATATTGTCATGTCCATTGGACGTGATATATCCTTTTCTCTCTCATGCTTGTTTGTTTCTTTCACACTCCTCTCACATGTCTTTTCCCTCCTCTCCCATTCCTTTCCCTTCTCTCACATTTTTCGTTATCTTGAGTGGGAGAGTGTGTGTTGGATCGCGACGTATGTATGAGAGAAGGCGTTGGAAGCGGCAGATATATATTGTTCTGTTCTTGTGTGTTTGGGTGTGCGTCATTATTTTTTCTCCATATGAATTTGTGTTCGATAGTCAAATAAAATCTTTGACATCACAAATATCTTGGAAGAAATGTAAGTGGTGTGAATTATATTTCTTGTACGAGAGAGTCTAAAGGACAGGTGATGGATTATATATCCTGACCACTACTGTAACTTATTTTTTGTTTTTCTCTACTATGGTATGCTTTCTGCAGCGTGTTCTTGACGTATATACACGTGGTACCGTAATGCATGATGTTTCTTAAATACGTATGATCAAAAAGAAAAGATAAAAGATTACGGTTTGCACGATTGTTTGCTACTCATTGGCCAGCTTTTTACGATGGTTCTGACCGTTATCGATCGTCATCATTGATCATCGCGACATATGAACAGCAAGATCATTACGAAAATTGCTAATATTTATATGAATAACGAACCGAACCAATGAAATGATATCGGAAATTAATAAGAAAGATGGCTTTCCTCATAATGCTTCTGATGATCTCTCGTCCATGTTTGAATTACCGAACGTTTTTCTAATTGTGTTTGAATGACCGATGATTAAACTCTCTTTCTCTAATCTCAAATGATTTCATAAGTATAGCCGATAGAAGCGATTATAGAATTTTTCAAAGCCATAAAAATAGTTAGAAAAGTTAAACAGTATTTTTGGTGTTTCTAAATTTATAGACGTGAAAAAAAGAGTGAAGCAACTGTCGTTTCATTCCTAAGATCGCCCGACATCTCAAGACGAATTTCTGATGAAAGTGGAAATAATACACACTTAGCACAATGTTTTAAACATATAAAAACTGACAAATTTCGGAATAGTTCATTAAAGGCTTTTGCTGTAACAGCATAGATGCATTTTAGTCTCATCATTATTCTAGATGAACAACACTTTGTCCTCCACTCTAAATTCTTTTACTCCTGACTTTACATTTTTTCGCTAATAATGTATGCGCATAAATATGTATACTGGAAGCATTTTTTCTTTGGTTCTATCATTTTTCCTACTCCTTAAACCATTTTCCCGCTGGGTTTGCATTTTTTTGCTGACGATGTGTGTATATATGTAACTATCTTTTCTTATACGACGCATTTTTCCATTTTATCCTATCATTTTTCTTTACTAACTAAGCATTTTTCCTCTGTCCTAAACGATTTTCCCCGCTGGGTTTGCATTTTTCTTCTGACAATGTGCATATATACGTAACCATCTTTTATTATAGAAAGCATTTTTCCATTATGTCCTATCATTTTCCCCTACTAATTACTCATTTGTCCTCTGTCCTGAATCATTTTTCCGCTGCGTTTACATTTTTCTGCTGACAATATACGTGGATATGTAACCTTCTTTCGTTATAGGAAACAGTAGAGTGCTTTACACTTATAGCTGTTACCATTTTTGTGCTGAACGTCAATTTTCCGCTGGAAATTGTCATTTTTGTCACCGATCAAAAAGTTGCCCACTGGTGCAAAATTGAACAAGCTTTAATTTCAATGATACAAATTTTAAAATATTTTATTAACTTGGTTCAGGCAACACACTCACATCCTCATTAAAATTTTTTCTTTTTTTGTTATTTCATTTATGATAAGTTAAATAAAAAATTTTATATTAATAATTGACAAGATTTGTTTGTTCTCATATTGTTCAGCAAAACTATTGAAAATTTTTGTGAAAAAGATCGTTTAATGAAATAAAATTTAGTCTAAATGTTAAAATATTTATTTCTTCATCATATTCATCATAGCTAGATGTTCAAACAATTGATATGATACAGTTTAATTGTTATGTCGTTCAATTCAATATGAAATAGATAAAAAAAAAAGAATCTTAATTAACAATTTCTTCAATTATTTTCTCGTTTATTATATAACTCATCAAATAAATCTTCTCAGAATATTCTTCAAGAAGAATTTTATTTTTTCATTGAATAATCATATATCACAAACATACATCTTTTTAATTATGGTCAAATAATAAGTGTTAAGAACAATAGTTGTTATTATACATTTGTTTATAATTTATCATGGTCATTTTAATCCATTAGTAGTTTTATTATCCATATGAAATACATATTTACTTATATGTAAAGATGATTTAATTAATAATAGACATGTTCGAGATTTCCTACATGAAATTTGTTTCTGATATCATGCAAAATATTCTTTAGATAATACAATATGGGTTTAAAAAGATATAATTCCTATAGAAATTTTTCAAATAAAATCGAGCATCTTTTGTCAAAGTTCAATGGACTATGTTCTGAATACAACATGAATCGAAGAAATTCATTCAATAAAATTCTTTTATAAGTTTGCATATATTCTGTACTATAAATGCTATTTAGTTTGACTAATGAGAAAAATAAATAGCAATTGCCAAACAAAATCAGACAAAACATTTTATGTATAGAACATTAGAAACAAGAAAAATCCTCGAAGATGTCATCCTTTTCTGTTCTTCTTGTGTGAACACTTTTAATTGACAGATACAAAGAATTGATCTGAATAAATACTATTATAGATAAGCTACATATTGATGAAACATCTAAAGTTCAAATAGTTAAGTAATTGTGAAGATCTATTGTATACAAGCTCATTTCATCAGTTGTACAATCAATTTTGAATGGAACCAAACTACATATCGTTTGATTTCTCTTTAAAATTGTTATCTCTATTATTGATTCTCTTTTGTCGTTTTCAATAATTTCATTCCATATAAATAGATTTATTTTATTTAGATAATATAAAACGAAAAGTACGATGAATACATGCATAAGGAAAATAGTTTTTGATATGATATTCATCGATTTGATCCCCTGGATCAAAATATAGAGCAGCAAATTTTGTAGAATTATTTTCTGTCATATATCTTGTAAAACAGTATGTCACTCTTTCTAGTGATTCATAATCAACACGAAGATGAAGATTATTTGGTAAAGACATTTTCATATTAAATAAAAATAGTTGAACATAATCATCATGAGTAAAAGTAAGATTCAGTCGAGTAAGATTGGGATATTCAATAATTGATAATATTTTATCATCATTATTTGATTTTATTTGTTGTGCTTCCCAATTCATTATTGTTAATTGTTTCATAAATGGAAACGATTTCGAAATTCGAAGAAAAAATTCATGTTCAAATGGATGCTCATCACGTAATAATACTTGAGTAACACTAGTAAATAATCCATCTCGAAAATTATTTGTTATATGATCGTAAATTTTCCATTGATATGGATATGAATAAATATGACATCGACTATATCTTTGAAAATGATCAATACAAGTAATTATTTGATTGTTAGAAAAATATTTAAATGTTTTTTCAATAGATTCATTTAATGCGAAATTAGTTTGATAACGATGATTAATGGTTGAGTAAATATTAAATGTAAATTTATATAATTGTGCCATATGAATCATAATATCTTTCTTCAATATATCACCATCGATAAATTTTTCATAACACTGAACTGTTATATTTAAATCAAGTACTTCTAAATTTATCATTCGACGTAGAAGTGACACAACTGATTCTTTAAAATTATCTAATGATATCTGATGATCGCAACGCAAAGAAAAAATTCGCAAATTTGGTAATAAGTTTTCCTGAAAATGAAAACAAATATGAGTTCATTTAAACAAACAAAATATAATAAAAATAACTTACATTTCGTTCTTTGTTGAAAGACAAAGCCCTAATATAATACAAGTTAATATAAAGTATACGAAGTTGATCAAAATGTCCATCAAGTATCTCAAGACAGTCCATCATACTTATCCCATTGACATGTAATTCTAATAAAGTTGAGGAGATAGCAGTTTCAGGTAAAATAATTCTAACAAATACATCGTCACGAAAAGATGATGAATTGAAATTTAAGCATCGTAAATTAGTAAATATAGTCCAAATTTTTGTAAATATAGATTCATAGATATGGCTCTGTGAAAACAAATCGTTTTCTTTATTAAAAGAACTGATAAAGAGTGATGAAATTTGATTGTTGAATACATGAATTAGAGGATTTGTATCTAAATAAAGTTTTAAAGTTAACGATAAAAATATATCTCATATCTATTTCTGTTCATTTGATAAAACTATCTAAGATGAACATTCTCATTCTATATGTGATGTTTTCGTTTTTTTCAATTCTCTCATAGATTACATTCTATATGATGAATGTTGTTTTCTATCTCACTCATTTATATTATTGATTTTATTCGAGATTTTCTATGTTGTCTCTATTAATCTTGAAAAATTTCAATCGAATTTATTATCAATATCTTTGTTTTTACTTATACAAATGAGGAACGATTAAATTCTTTTTCTTATAATGATATACCTATAAAGAATATGTTTTATATAGTAAATGTTTATTTATGAATATTTAATTCATATTAATTATATATTCAAAATAAATTATTTTCTTTTCCAATAATTAATTAAAATTCTACAATGAAATCAATTAAAGAAAGTCTCTTACCAGAAAAGAAAGACATAGCTAGTTTATCGTCAATATCACATAAACCAAGATTATTTAAATTAGGATAATTTGTAGCATGAAGAACACGTTCTATCGATGTTCCTTCAAGATAAAGAGTTTCAATTTCATGTCCAATTTCAGGTAAAATTCTTGAACAAAATCGATTAAGTATTAAATCTGATAATGGAAGGGAAGAATCGTCGATTCGACAATATTCCAGTAAACGTAAATGACGAGTAAAAATTCTATCATGCGCAATTCTATTGATTCGTTGATTGACACCCATTAAAGAATAAAGTACTTCATGATTGTACAATTTTTCAAATATATACGTAAGAATTTCATACGGTAAATCATCTAACTGAACCAATAAATCTTTCATATTTATTTGTCTACACAATATGTACTTTTCTAAGACTATATATATGTGTTGGATTCATTGATTTTAATTGACCGATATCGTCGTCAATGAAAACAATGATATTCTTTTCAATCGACGAAAATAAGGAAAAATAGCATCACTTTTTTTCTTTCTCTTTATTATTATTAAATAGCCTTTAAAACAATATATTATAGAAAATACAACATATTTTATAAGGTCTTATGAAACTTATCGTTAATCAAGAAAAAAAAAATCTATTAAATAAATCCTTTACATTTTTTTTTGTTTTCATCTAATCTAGTTTTAAAAATTTCATTAGACATAAATCAAGTTTAGCACTGTTTGAATCTAATTTTTTTCATTCTCTTTAAACAATGTAACATTAATAAATAATTTCCTAAAGAAAACTTATGAATCTTTTTTTTGTTTTTTTCTTTTTTAAATTTTATAATAAGATAGTTCGTCGATAATAAACATCAAAAATCTAAATAATGTGTTTGAATAAAATTGCTAGAAAAATCTTTAAGTGGTTGTAAAAATCGCATAATTTTTTCTAGAAGTTTTTCAGATTGAAAATAAAAATTGATGATATAATAAAATAGGAAACATAATTATTAACATACATATTCAAGTTTTTCAGTAAGAAATTCTTCTTTAACTTTTCCTTCTTCGCCATTATCTTTATATCGATTATGTTGAAATTTTTTTTTTTCATGTTGTTCAACTTTAATTTATTTTTGTTTTTCTTGATGTTTACGTAATTTATTTTTTAATTTCTTAGCTTTACCACCTGGCATATTAGCTACAAATAGAATAACTTCATTATTGTCTGATTCATTCTAGTTTGTAGAAGATATATTATAGTGCATGCCAATTGATTTTCCTCCTTCCCTCTCTCGCCTGTCCCTTGCGCACTTTGTTGCTCTTCACTAGAACTATTATAATGTGTGTTTATTTTTCGATAATTGATATACAGCAAGAAAACGCAGACATCATTGCATCGCATAGGTATATTAATCATAAATAGTAGCTAACAGTTTAGAAAAGAAAAATAGATAGCATATTTTTTTACTATAGAATAATCTAATAACGACTGATGCAAAAGTCTTGGCACAAATGTCGAGGCCCGTAGTATTTCAACAGAAGGTGCTAGAGATCTAATTCTTTCACCATTAGATAGACCAAAGTGTGTGCTTTCAAACCCACTTTTTTCAAAAAGTTTTTAATGAAGTTAAGGTTTTCAAATTTCAAATTTTCAACAACCACTAAAAACGGTTTGTAACTTTTGATCCTTTTTCGCGCTTTTTTTTAATTTAAAACAACAGTATTCTTGTCGAATTAATAGATAATGAGCTGAAACTTCCAGGAAATCAAGTCTGAAGTGTAGGGTTTTTCAAAATCTCACTCCGAAATTTATGCGTATCCATGGTAATCTGCAATCAGGCTTTTAAGCGAAAGCACGGCAGTGTTGGGTTTTTGGTGCACAATTTAGGTATTTTTAGGAAGAAAAAAATTTTTAATTAGTCCAAAAGATGCTGTTTTTCAAGACCTTTCAGAATCCGTATGAAAAACTGGGAATAGGCGTTTTCATCTCCTGAAAATCAGCTAAACACTACTAATGAACAAAATAGCGCTTTGGCGCCAATTTCGTCATAATTAAATCCACTTATAACTCAGTCAGACTATGTTTGATTGAACCAAGCTTTTTTTTTGAATTGTAGCTACTGAGCTACTAAATTTTTGTAGCACAGCGAAAAACTGTGAAACTTACGTAAAGGTGTGTTATCGTAACATTTCCTAATTTCGCATGGTTACGAGTCGTTTTTAGCGGTTTTTCAAAAATTAAAATTTGAAAACCTTAACTTCATCAAAAGCTTTTTTCAAAAAGTGAGTTTGAAAGCAGACACTTTGGTCTATCTAATGGTGAAAGAATTAGATCTCTAGCACTTTCTGTTGAAATACTACAGATCTCGACATTTGTGCCAAGACTTTTGCATCAGTCGTTAGTTACTATATCGAGGAGAAAAATGAGTATCTTCGCCTTATTTTGATTAGATGAGCTGATCTTTTTTTTATCAATGATGAAAGAGCGTTTATAATTTATATTTATAGGAAAAATTTTGACAAAGACTGTTTTGAAATGTCACCATTGACTTCAATAATAAATTTCAATCTTGTAGGAGTTCTAAAAAACATCAGTATATCATCCTGATTAAAACAATCAATACAGCTTTTTTTTTTGACGAATTCTTCAAACTATTCTTGTTTAATCTTATATTTATAACACAGATACATACCTTATTACTTAGTGTACTATGAGAATTTCTGTCACGAACAAATGAAATTTGTTGAGAAAACTACAAATATGTCCTATGCTCTCTTGCGGTATGTTTCAGTTTTTTTTTTTTATTGAAATCAACACTGACATCTCAAAATAGTTTTTCTTATCATAAACCATGAGTATGTCTTTAATCATTAGCAAAAATATCAGCTTATTTTAACAAAACACAACGAAGAGATATCCAAAAAAAGACTTTTCTGGTATAGGAACCTTTAGGTTATCCCGTAGTAAAAAAATATGCTATCTTTTTTTCTCATATATTTTTTCTTCTCTGAACTGTACATGAAAAACGCAGGTAACACACAGACATTTTTTCGAATTCAGAAGCGATATCTCGACAATTAATGGAGCTAGAGCGATGAAACTTGTAGCAAATATATATTCGACGGAGTTCTATTTGCCATTAAAATTTCAAGTTTCTATCTTTGTGCAATCGAGTTTTACACAAAAAATATTGGTCGGTAACGCACAGACAAAAAAGTCCCTCTTTTTCTGAGTGTATGTAAGAGAAATGAAAACACGACGAGATACTCTGAGTTAATCAATTAAGTGAGAAATGTTTTTGTAGCTAACACTCCAGGCTATCTATTGATTAAAAGAAAACGTCGATACATTGGAATATGAGCAAGTTATAGACAAACCATCAAGTAACGCACAGACACTTTTCTTCAAGAGACAAAGTTGCGGTCGGATATATTGATTTGAAATATCAAAATAATGATATTGATTCGTATTTCGAACTGCCACCAGTGTTGTTATGTTAGAAATATGTTTAGGTTTGCTTAAGCCAAAAGAGTGCTCGAAATATCTAAACAGAAAAAAAGAGCTCTTTTAAGTCATTTTTATATGGAAACTGTAGATTTTGGCTGGCAACTATGATTTTTTTATCTTGATCTTGAATGGAAAATGATGTAGATCGACGTAGAATGTATGAAAACCTATATAAAAATTTGGAATGAGTATAATCAGTTGTTTTGCATCGGAAAATTTGGGTCGTCAAATTTAACCATGCCGGTTGACCGTTAGCCGTTTTTGCTGTGTAGCTACTATTTGTAATTAGTATAACATGCAATGCAGTGATGTCTGCACTTTCTCGTTCTATATCGATTATCGAAAAACACACACACATATTGTAAATAGTTCTAATAAAGAGCAACAAAGAACGGAAAGATGAAGAGAGAATCAAAATGGTGCGTACTGTACAAAATAATTTTGACACTCACTGAATATATTCTAAAGTTCATCTTAAAATATTTCACTTTTTAGTTTTAAATCAGTTTTCAATTTAGAGTAGTAGCACATGTAAATAGAGTCAGAGATATATATTTATTTCCCTTACAAAGATTGTCATTCTTATCATTATCTTATACAGAAGGAGAATAATCATAAAGATAAATATAAATTTAAATAGTAAAAACAAAGAATTTTATTTTTACTTTTTCTTTTAGTTTCTTCATTTACTTTAACACCAATTTGTGCTGCTTGACAACAAAAATCGATGGGCTTTCGTATGATATTCAAGATTGAGCATATGAACATAAGCATATAGTATCATTTTATGAAGACAATATGAATGAAAATCAAATCGATCTTCAATAAAGTCTTGAAAATGCTAGACGAAAATACAAGAAAACAAATAAAATCTTTATAAATTAAAATAAAAAAAAAAAGAGAATATACTTGATCAATATCATTATAGTGTTTTTAAAGCTTCACCATATTTTTTTTAAACGACGATAAGTTCAAGCCATTTCTAATTCAAATCACATGCATTGCATTTCATGAAGATAATCAGATGGTGAAGAATTTTCTTTAATAACAAGAAAATCTTACACATTTTTATAATTTAAAATACAAAAAATTTTTTT